>JAECUM010034118.1:0-24342 GCA_016617855.1 Megalonaias nervosa
AGACAGACAGATAGATAAATAGATAGATAGATAGATTGATAGATAAAAAGATAGATAGACAGACAGACATGCATACATACAGACAGACAGACAGACAGATAGATAGATAGATAGATAGATAGATAGATAGATAGATAGATAGATAGATAGATAGATAGATGCAACTGTCAGCAAACAGAGACATTGTTTGTACTTTAAGTCTATGGAAATGCTTATTCGATAATTTTCAAACGTGGTGTTGATAAATGTTGTAACACATTTATTTTCCGTGGCATGCCTTTTCTTGTTTTAGCAAAAGTAATTTGGTTGGATGCAAAGTTCATTGTTATGTTTCCACCGCAAAAGGCTTTTGATTAGTAGTTTTAATCGTACCGTATCCCAATCGCGCTATACGCAAAGATTTAAATACAATTCACTGTGCAGCAGATATGATGTTATTAAAACCCGTAGAACTGCATGTAAACATATTTATGCACATGTTGTCCTGGTATAGTGATTTAATAAGAACTTAGGAAATAGCAAACCTGACAGGGAAACTTCCTAATATCATGTGTATGAGCATATCTGCCTGCAAAACGTCTCTCTAAATATTTTACTTACCGCTGTTTACAAAACACCTCCCTGAAAAAAAAAAAAAAAAAAAAAAAAAATCAACATGAATATAAATACAAACAAAATAAAGACAGGCTTGTTAAATAGTTCCTCTGTGTCTTATGAGTATTTTAAATACTGATTGGATGGATGATAAAACAAAGAAATACACCCATGATTAGGTATGTTTAATCTGAGATGCAAAACCATTATACCAACATATTGGCCTTTGAGATGAAAAATATTGCGCACCGAAACAATTAAACACATATACGAGGTAGAAACGTGATTTTACTGCGTAACCTGGTATTATGTGTACTACTGTGTATTCACCGACGTCTGCAGAAACGCAATGCAAATTAATTTATGAATATGTGAAAATATTAATTTAGTGTAGCAATCTCCGAAGCCTTTTCCTCGATGACCCAGCATTATTTAATTCATTACTTATAGCCTTTCATCAGAGGAAATTAACCGTTTGTCAAAAGCAAAATGTGGAGAAAAAAAAAATATGTACAATTTGATTCACAAATTCGCTGAGACATGCATGCCATTTCTTTCGCTTATAACATGCCGTCAAAAAACAACGACTACATGGACGACAAAGAACGTTTGCAAGCGTCTCTTTAATAGACATGATTTTGTAATCAGCATTTCTCAGAAGAGAAAGTTTTATGTTAAAACAACTCCATGAGAAATGTTATTGAGTTTAAATAAGGATATATCAAACACATTTCCAAAGGAATTTTCCGTCAGTATTAGAACGTTGTTATGCCGATAATGAAGCTTTACTGTCGTCAGCACAACAAGAGACAAGAATTCATCGATGTCTGATGGCCTTTCTAATAAGGACTATTGGACATTAATAATGTCAGGATATTAATGATATTTCTTAGTGCAGTTTCCACAACTAATATGTCACTATTATAATTGCTTCAAAAAGTCATCACATATGCAAATGCAATAAAATTGTTATGTACGTCTATATTTTTTTTTTTTTTTATTCATGGCTGTAAATTATAGTAGTTATCTATAATTAAATTTCGTGTACGTGCATGGGTTCTATTTTAAAATATTGAGAGTTTAATGTTTGGTACTTATCTACTTGTTTACAGCTACTAATAATAATATTAGAAGTAAACATGTTGACATGTTTGCGACTGTTTCCCATTGTACAAGTGGATCCGGTGGGGCTTTCGAAGAATTAAGTTATTTCTCATTGAATGGGTTATGTCATGTGGCTTCTTTCACGGTTTACAAATTGTCACGTAACAAGTCGTAGCAAAATGTATTTTCTAGTTATTTACACCTGTATATATAGATCCAATAGGTCCAAGGTAGGAATGTTTTCTCTTGTTTGATTTCTAATTAAAACATCAAGTCATAAGACTTATTTTACGTTGTATTTAGATATTATTTGAGAGGATAAAAGATTTGTTTGCATTATTCAGTGGAAATAGAAAGTGCTAACTGGACTACAATGTTTTGGAATCGCAAACGAATTGGCTAGTGAAAAGGAAATAACTATTTCTCAGATGGTATGCATCTAAAAAGATTGATAAAGATTATGACAAACTTTGACAGCTTATATTAATCGACGAGTTCAAGAACTGCGTCCATGGTGGCTTCATATTTACCTTGATGAACACCAGACAGACACTCTAGAAAACGCTCCTAGACTCATACGATTTTATTTGTCAATATGTTTTCCTTACAGCAGTGGGTTAATACGAAACCACCTCAATCTCAAGCAGATACTTATAAGTTTCAGTCTGGCACAGCTTATAAGAAATAAACGTCTGATAAGACTGACCAGAAATCCTTATCACTTCCTACGTGCACATATTGTGAGAAAATGTGGTACGTCATTTCTAATTGCTATAAATTAAAAAATAAGCTACCGAGTAAAGAGAGAGCTCTTCCAAACCAGACTTACTTTCGGGACATGCCAAAGTCAGAGCAGTGACTTCTTTGCGCATTGAGAGTGCCCATTTGTTGCTAGGCAATGATCTAGACTAAGATAAGGTTGTGATTAATCCACGTGTACCTGACCCAACCCGGAGAAACCAAAAAAGCTCATTTGCAACATAATCCTGCATTTGACGAACCATTTAGCAGAATAATGGTAGTCTGTGTTGGTTACCTACCTAAGATCATGTCAGGCAACTATACTTGCTGACCATAATGTGTACGTGGGCAAGATTTCTAGGGGCAATTATTTTATGTAATATTAAGACTAACCCTATAGTAAAAGCCTTATTCAAATTCTTGGTAATTTTTGGCCTTCGCAAATCCGTTCAATCTGACCAAGGTTCTAACTGCATGTCAGGGATCGCATAACAAATTATGTATAAAATTCCTCTGCATATCACCCGTAAAGTCAGAGGTCATTGGAAAGATTTCATCAGACTTTAAAGAATGTTATTCGGTTATATTGCTTTGATACCGGAAAAGAGTTGGACAACGGGGTTAATTTACTGCTTTTTGGTGGACATTAACTATATCAATTTCACCCTTTTAATAAATGTTTCTGAAAGCAATGATGCGATAAATTGTGAGTTACTTTGTGACATGTCATTTATGACAATATGGTCAATGTTTAACATTAACCTATTGATAACTTTTGAATCTGAAAAGTAGTTATATCTACACCTTTCATCTGTAGCTTTGGTGTAAATTCTGTCAAAAACAATTTTGCAGCTGATCAGGATACATAAGGTGACTTAATTTCCATTGTGGCACCTCTTCTGGTTTTAAAACAAATAATCTGTTTGGGTTCCAAGTTCATGGATATGCTGTCAGGAAAACAAGTGTGAATGGAAAGATAATGGAAGATAGTGTTTGAATTTCCTACTTACTCCAGGCATGAAATCTATAAAACATGCTAATTTACAATAAATTCACGAAGAAAAAAATGACATAAAGAGACCCAAAGATCCAGAATTGCATGCAAAATTGTATGTATACTTTATGACGGTGTTAGATTTATTTACAAATATCTACCATAATAGTGAATTTATACCTGACCAATGTAAACTTGAGGATAGAGCAAACACGAAATGTTGACTATGGTATAACTTACGTTATACATATTAGTGAAAATGCATTAATACGTGCATATATATATATATATATATATATATATATATATATATATATATATATATATATATATATATATATATTACTTACCTAGTTTTATTGAGTTCCTCCCTAGCATGGAAAATAGCATCCACATTAATATTAATAAAACCCATCAGTGCAAATAAAGAGGTACCTATTACCTCTGACTAGACTATAATCGTTTCAGACACAGATTTTAGTGGACAATAGTGAATAGAAGAAACGATATTGCTAAATCTATTACATCTGAGATTTGAAACAAGGCTAGAAGTATTTAGAGGTGGAGATAGAGAGATGGTTATGTTATATATCCTGTTTTAGAATTCAACGCAGCCTGTCGCTATCTAGTATAACTATATATAAAGTTTTTAAAAAGAAATATTCATATTGCGTAACTATCTCTGAAAGTCTTTTCCTCGGTGGCGACAGTAAATGTTTATCCATAACCACCGTGCTTGTTCCTCATTGGAATACATACATAACGTTCTGGTTAAAATGAAAAAGGAGGATATCAGCAGGACATTTGCAGACTAATGCATTGATATGAGTCATGTATCTTGATACCCAACATGTAAGTTCAACAAATACCAACCATTCTGATATCAGCAGATCAGTGATACCGTAACAAACGTATCTTTATAAGGAAGTATTTACTGTCAGAATTTCTAGGAAGAAAAACAAATTAGGTTGACAACTCCACGAAACATGCTCATTTTCTAAACATAATACAAACACTTTCCAAAAGTATCTTTCCATCCGTATTTGGAAGAAAAGATGTTTTACAGATACATAACCATTAAAAGTTGATGAACAAAAAGAAAACAAGATTTCATCTGTTTGCCTCGCATTTGTTTCCCGAACAGAGAATTGGGCCTTAGCAATGTACAAGTTGTGATGAATTTTTTCCTGAGTACCGATAGGTCTATAAGATGTTAACAATATCAGAGATTCTGTGCATTTATTTTTGCTATTCTTTGATGCCTTTTTACCTGTTTAGTGTGTGCTAAGTAGGCTGCAAACAATGCGCGAATATAAATTACGTAATATCTACTCAGGCATTTGTAAACATATCCTTCACGTTTGAATCTAACTCATTAAAGGTTTAATGAATTAAAAAATGTACATAGATACATTTGGCATTAATCAAACAGTATATTCTTAGATCTAGCACAGTTTATTTCTAAAGCTGACGCAAAAAATATACTACATAATCGGGATTCATGGTGTGATCTCATTTTATTTGCCCGCATCATATTTTGGAGTTTAAAAATACGACGTATTTTACGGGAACTAATTTCACCATTATAATTCCAATACAACAATGTGGCAAAGAGAATTGAAATTAAGATTTTAAATCCTGCTATTATTCATGCTCAAAACGTGCAACCATTGCAGTGCACGAATTGAAATACACGTCACTGTGCAGAAAGTATAAAGGAACGCAAATCTGCAGTACAGCATGTAAAAGCTATATAACATAAGTTTTCATGGTGTTAGCTTCACTTACGCATACTCAGCACCATATAATATTTATAATAATTCCATTTTAAGATTGAGGAAATAACAAACACGACAAGGAGACTATGCTCTTTTAGCTTTATCAATAAAAGCTCATATGCGTCAAAACATATAGGTAAATATTCCTCTTACCGTTTTCTGTCCAGTTGTTCCCTAAAAAGAAGGACAATATCAACTTAAATGTCTTTGCATGTTGACTAGCATACGACGGTTTCAAACACGGATTTGGCGTCTAATAAAACTAAAAGTCAATCTACCGCTCTATATGTTATATTTGAAACGTAGCACAAAGATAAGATCATAATATCTGACACCGGAATTTATTGATATGTTGCAAGTGGAAACGTGATGTTACTATGCAATCCCAGAATGTAATCTATACTATGGGAAACAAATTAGCTGATTTTGTAGAAATATATAGCTATATACTTGCAACATATCTTGCAGATTTCAGAAATCCAAATCAAATGAAGTCCTATATTTTGGTAGTATATCCATATGCTGTAATGGTCTTAAATCACATATCCTCGAAGAAACAGGATACAACTATTCAATTAGTATAAAAATGTATCTCTTTTTGCCAGCATAAATGCAAGAGTTTACCAGCAGCAAATTTAAATATACAAACTAATTGCGGGTGACACGAATACCATATCTCCTGATACCTTCAAATGGCCGCCAAACAAACTACAGGAACAAAGAGAACAGCAATGAAATGTTTGCAAATGTCTCATGGAGACATGATTTATTCCAATTTATCTCGGAAGAAGCAAACAAATTTTTAGGTCGGAACAGGTGCATTAGATATGTTCATGTTTTAAATACAATATAACAATCACTCTCCAAAGTAAGTATCCGGAATTAGTTGAAACATTTATGAAAATTAAGTAGCGTCGAAAATTTGTGTACCATAAAAGGGAGATTTTCCTCTGAATGTATGCCATCCATATAAAGGTATCTGTGCGATAATGTATGTCCAATTATTATACTTACTCCTTTTCCAAGATCTCCTTCCTAGAAAGAAGACCAATTTTCCACATAAATATACATAGCAACATCAGTGAGAACAAACACATTGATGTTAATAGTTGACTAGTTTGTGAGTGTTTCAAATCTGCCAAGGGTGGCTGAAATAAGAGTAGTAAATCTAGCTATATTAATTGTTTGTCAAACAACTTTTTTTTAATCCTGCTCTTTAAAGCCACCGTTGCATAAAGAACATGTAGAATCATTAAAACCTTTACTACAAACTGATTTGAAAGAATATGCAAGAACATCTTGTGAAAGTATATAATATGGCTAGCAAAGCGACATAAGTGAATAATTATGAAAGCAAAAAAAAGGAAATGGTTTTCGTTGAGCGTTCTACGTTCATTTTATAGAGCAAAAGCAACTACTTTAAATTGGAAATTCATGATGACAGCGACACAAAATCGGATGAAGCTACGTGCATTAGTATGTCGTGTAAATCATGCCTGGGGACTTTAGAATGATATATTATATATTTAAGTTGTGATAACATGGGTTCTATCAAATACTCGTATATGGCCTTTCATTTGCATGAGATCTTTTAACTGATGAAACTAACGGTGCAAACGAACTTATTAATACGATCGGTCTAGGCGTGGGGAGTTAATTTGCATGTTAAATATCCTTATATAAATATTAAATATTATATATAAATGAATTAAAAAGTCTTATAATATGTCCTATGTAATAAATATCAGCTGCTACATACGACCCGCAAAAAATACATTTCATATTAAGTGCTTTATTGGCTTCAATTGATCTAGGATAAAGGGCCCTTGTGACGAGTTAACATTTCAGTACTTTGAAGAGAAGACAAAATTATTTTTTAACACCTGTCTCATGCTACCTTTTTTTCTCTAGCTCAACAAAAGAAAATCCAATGCAGAGCAGCATTCTAAATGATTTACTACAGCCTGCAGCAATAGAACTCAAATCAACTAATAGATTACATCAAACATATTCGTCTAGTTTACTGATCTCAAAGCCCTTTTTCTTTATGACACCAGTAGAAATTATTAACTACCCAAATTGCTTATAGCAATTGAATAAAAGAAAGCGCTTTCCAGCAAACATTATCAAAATAATAAATTTAAAAAGACAAATTAATTGAGAATGAACGTGTTTCCCACTTATTCCTGTATAAAATGGCAGTAGAATAACAACTAGCAACGAAAATATCAATGAAATGTTTCACAACATGATCATAAGAAATACAAATCAATTGTTGTTGAAACAACTCAGGAAACCATGGTGAGGAGTTAAATACACCTAAACGTCCTTGTCCCAATATAACTAAAATTTTAATATTTGATAACGTGTTTTCATTAAATATTTTAATACAATTCGATTGAAAATGTCACCCTTTTCAATCTTGTACCAGTGGATGTTATGAGTGTCAGCGATTGCTTGAAATTGTAATGATATTTATAGCTGAAAGTATACATAGAAATAAACTCCCAAAGGAATTTCTCCATAATCTATTCAAATGCAATCAGTGAAACAAGATAGGCCTTACTTGTCACTTCTCAATTTTGTGCAACTAGATCATTGGACATTAATAACATACAAGATAATGTTTTCTCCTTGTATTACGCATCAGAAACAAAGGTCACCGTTTTGAACAATGATGATATGAAAGTGACCTACTCAAAAATATCTAAGATAATTATTATCTGGTTCATATAAAAAAAACAACCTATATTTGCACTTTACTATCTGGAAGGATACGCAAGTTGAAAATCAGTTCTATATTCCATTCGCTTCCAACAGCAAATGACTTATTATATGAAGGACAGTTGATGTCTTAATACAATCAAAACTACATGTAAAAATATTTTGTACAAGTCTAGGGATACATGTTCTGAATTCATTTAGGCATCACATTTTCTTGTTAAACCAAACATAATTACATTGCAACATAAGACCGCCCATATGTTTCTAATAAAACTATAGTTCACATCAAATCCGATAATATATTAGCTTGAAATCGTGGCTTGCCGCAAACACAAAATCTATTACAAATACTTCAAATTATGAAAACTTTTATATACAATAACATAAAGTGGAACTATGCACAATGGTCTGTAAAATGATGTTTGAATCATTTGTCAAACAGATGCATTTACTTCAATATGTTTATCATGAGAACTGAACTTATATGAATTTGTGGATTAAATCAAGCAAATAGCAAAAACACTTGACAATAGAATAAGGTATTATCACCTCAATGTCAACCACATACATTTATCTGTGTTAAAAGATATCCTGAAATACAATACTTACTCCATTTTTTCAATCACCCTCCTAGAAGTGAAAATAATATGGACGTAAACGTGAATAAAAACATGGGCGTAAAACTGAACTCCCATTACCTCTTTGGTTAATGTATTATTGTGCAAAATACGTATCTGGTGCCTAGTTCATTATAGAAGAAACTCCTCTGAAATATGTTTCATGTCTAACTTTACAACCCACCCACCCCCATCCGTTCGCAAGTAAAAAGTCTAAAGATTTAAAAAGAATCCTAGAGAAAATAATTAAATTATTTCCTGCGGGGGATAGATAACCAAAAGTGAAATACTCTTGAATAAACAGACTAATTACTGTTTGAGCAAATAAGCTATACTTTAGCATGCATTGCTCTTTACTGAGAATAACCTAGTCCCTGTATTAGAATTCAATCTATCCAGCATTCTAAAAAAAAAGCCCATACGTTTTCAGTAGAATGGATGTATTTTCAAGACTGATTTTTGAAAATGTATACATTACCTTCTTACGGAGAAATATATACATACTGTTAAAACTATGTTTATATAATATAGATAATTATAAGTGGCGAAATCTATTTTAGGCAAGAACGGATTACGACGGTCAAAGCAGAAATAAAAGTTTACTTTGCACTCCCTTGATGTTATTTAATATTGTATAAAATATACATTGGTATTAGATAAATATATATCTACGGTCTTGCACTATATCCTAGCAACATAAAAGAACACCATCAGCGTTGTCAATTCAACCAAATGCTCTATCGATTAAGTGGTTTCGTGACATGTAGGAAGCTAACAATTACAAATTCCCTTATTAAAATGATGACGTTGAAGTAATAATACAAATTTCGTTTGAAACTTGTGCCATGTCACCCATTACCGCTCTGTAGCAGCAAAAAATGCCATCTAAATGATTAAATGCAACCTGCAGCAATGTAAATCAATAGCATGACATTCGTGAAAATATACATCTGTTGCAACGATCTATGAAGCCCTTGTCCTTCCCAACGCTAGTTAAAACTACTCATCCCATATCCGTTATTTTGCGGAAACACATTAGGAAAGCATGTAGGACATACATTTTAAATAGACAAATGAGTTGCGGTAGAAAGAAGTACCCTGTCGCTTACTACCTACGATGGGTGCAGATGTACCAACCAAGAACAATGTCAACATCAGTGCAACGTTCGCAAGCTTATCTATGGAAACATTACTTATATTTTGTCTTTATTCTAAGGAAACAAAACATTATCCTGAGGCAATTTCATAAGAAACAGTCATGGATTAAAATGAACAAATCAGTCACCCTTAGAATCAATATTTTACAAATGCATTTGTTGCAAATGAAGTATATAACATTTTACAATTATATAAAAGACTTCATTCTTGTCTGTCTGCTGTTGTGATAATAGATAATTTATATTCTGCATTTATCAAAATACCATTTCAGTTTAACTCATTCAAGTATTTACAAATTTCGAATTCATTTATATATATACATTTCACATCTAAGAGAACGTTCTTAAATGCGATACAGTTTTGTATCTAATTCTGACGCAAACAGCATAGATGACAGCTTAAAGAATGATCTGGATACATGCCACGAATTCATTTTATTTTCCATGGCATTACTTTTTCAGGTCTTAGGAAAAAACATTTCTTTGCAGGTCAAGTTCCACAAAATCTTTCCAGTAAAAGTACCCTTTATGGCAAAGACAACGAAGTATTAGCGTTTGAATTAGTGCCTTGTTACAAGCTAGAATCTGCAAAATTATTATACCACGAATTACGACTAACTTAGCGTACAAGAGATGTCCCTGGAGAGCTATCAACATAATCACTCATAATAATTTCGAAACTTTATTTAAAAATACTTAGTATTGTAAAATTATACCAATTCCAATTTAAAATTAAGGAAATAAGAAACTGGAAACGGACACTATGCTTTCTCCGACGTCATAAACATAAATCTGCTTGTGTCAAAAGGTATCGGAAATAGCACACTTACTTCCTTTTATCGACCTCATTCCTACAAGAAAAGAAAAGAAACGTGTACTTTAACGTGAATACAACGTCGCCGTGACAAAATACAGCTTAATTACATAAAACAATGTTACATGATAGTTTCAAATATGGATTGGAAGGCTAATAAAATACAGAATTTAATATATTGTTGCATCTATTTCCTTTGATAACCATGCTCTATATCAGTAATTGAAAGCTACAGCGGCGAGACATGGACATACATAAAAATTTGAACTAAACAGGTGTGAAACAATTTTGTTAGAAAGGTGATATCATATTGTCGACAAAGCCAGGAAGGGAGTAAATACTGTGACGAAATATTAACTGGTTATTATTACGGAAAGAAAACAGATATAGGAAACAGTTTATTCAGAGTATCCAACTGTCATCATGGACAAGATAAAAAGACTTTCTATTAAAATTCAATCTGGACAGTTGCACAAAATCGAGATGAAGCAACGTGTCTGAAAAAGAAGCATAGTTCACTTTTGATGATTTTGAATACGATGTAGAAGATAATTACCTTGTAGAGATACACTCAAAACGGTAAACCACATATAAATAATATAGATCACTGTAGCAGAGAAAATGTATTCCAATGTAATGTAGTAAGACGGATGATGTAAAATGGAGTTGGTGCCGTATTGATTCAAGAAGACGAAAATTGTGTATATCATCTAGTGTGTTATTTTTCTAAGAAGTTAAATAGGCACTTGAGAAATTACTCCACAATCGAGAAGGAATGTTTGGCTTTGCTATGAGCTCTGCAACACTTTGAATGTATATTAGTTCCGCTCCCACTCCGAGTATTTTGTTTATTGATCAAAACCCTCTTGCTTCATTGACAAGATGAAAAACAAAAATGAGAGATTATTAAGATTGAGTATCGTGCTGCAGGAATACAATATTGACATCAGACACGTTAAGGGAATATACAATTTAATAGCATATGCTCTTTCATGTGTATAGAATTATTATACTGTTTTATGTATACTTTGTGTCATTCAAAACATTTCATCTCATGTAATATTATATCACATTTATATTTGACTAATAGTAAACAGAAAGCTTCATTGTATAAATCATTCTTTTTCTTTATTAGTGGAGCTATTATGTACATTTAATTTCCATTGTTTGGTTGCTAGGTATATTTTCAATTTTATTATATACTACTGTAATGTAACATTGTATGTTGGACATAATCTTGTCCAAAATCAAGTTTATTTTATACCTGACCTGGGTTATTAATTTCTTTATTTTATTCTGTAAACATATAAATACATAGTTATAATATTCTCTATGTGTATGGGTTTAACATCATGAACATTATTAATAAAAGTGAATATGTTTATTTGAATCTGGTATTAGTTATTGGAAGTGCCCTACAATTAACCGATGTACCTGACATTGTCCAGGTTATATATTATAATCTTGGCAATAGATTTATAATTATAGCCAACAGGTGTGTTGTAAACATTAAGAGCTTTCTAGAAGGTTCGCACCCATTAGGCGATTGTTTTTAGAAAACGTTAAATCGGTCCTGTGGTCAAGAAGACGACTATATAATCTTGTCATTGGAAAGATTATTCACTCGTGCTTAAGATCTAGCATAATGAATTTGTAATATTGTTGTGTTCAGTAGTTCATTTCACAAGGATGTATTTCTTCGAACTGTTCAATTCAAGTGAATTTTCTCTGGAAACAAAGTGTGCTCGTAAAATAAGAATAGTCTTGGACAGAGACGTTCACTTAAATTTGTAGTGAATTTAAAAACCTGGAATTATATTACTGTATTTCAGCAAAAGACTGTTTGTGCAGTAACAATACAAGCTGCCACAGGCACATCAACACTTTCAGCGTTGGACTTAATGTGGATTTTTACTAAAATTTATTCAGAAGTGTAAATTAATAGGACTTGTGTCTATGATTCTAAGATTATTTTGGAATTTGATTCGCAATACCGTAAGTTCCTTTTCATTTTCACTTTGTATTCTAGAGAAATAAATTATTTGTTGAATTTTACAAGACCTGTTGCTGTTCACACTTTTCTTTAGCTTATTGTAAGAGCATAGACGCGTAGCAATATTTTGTAGAGATAAATTAAAGAGATGATGTTAGGGAAGACAAGTCCTTAAGTAACAAGTTTGTTATTACAACAATTTAAAATCGCCAATAGACCTAACTTTAAACTAAATGATTTCCAGGGCAATTGTGCATATTTTGGACTCTTTACATATTACGTTAATACTATGCGTAGATAGCGTGCATGTGACAAGCCATGAAATCAGATCGCCACGATGTTGAATGCCATTTTTAATTTCTTTTCTCTTTCTATACTCCAGTTTTGCTGGATAGATGACAACAAATTTAGGTTCTAACGGAAATATATTTTCTTGTACGCAATAAAAGTGATAGCAAGGATATTAAATGGATCGAAAGTCAGTACATTATTAGGACTTGTGTCTGTAATTGAAAGCTTATTTGGGGATTTAATTGACAATACTGTAAGTTCTTTTATATTTTCACTTTGTATTGTAGGGAAATAAATTATTGTGATGAATGTTACAAGGCTAGCATCTATTCGCCCTTTTCTATAACTTATTTTAAGAAAATAGACTCTTAACAGAATATTGGGGACTCGTCCGGGATAAGAATTTTTCTAAAATATTTCATATATTTACATTTATCTTGTTTTAGAATTTCTTTAGTCCCGGGTATTATATCACATTGTAAACATATTTAGTCAAACCAATAAGCTTTTATAATGTCATCTAAGGTGGAGATCTTTATTTCAAATTATACCCAGGAAAAGTTAGACTCCATGAAAATGATGAATTACCTCAGCTTGCCAGAAAGTATGATTTTTCTGAGGCAAAAAGCTTTGTTAACGAAGCAAGAAATAAAAAATGTACTTGGTACGCTATTTATTGGAAAATAATTGCTGGGATAAAAGTGCTTTGGTTTTGTTTAATCAGTCTCCCTTTGGCTCTTACATACAAGTTATGAAGTTGAAATTAAAACACAAGAGTGAAATTGACTTAAGAAAGTTTGAGCTTCAAGAGCGGCAAATGCAGTAGAGAAAGAAGAAAAACAAACGAAATTAGATAAAGAGGAAGAGAGAAGAAAATACAGTTGCAGAAAGAGGAAAAAGAGAATAAACGGAAATGCAATTGGAGAAAGAGGAACGAGAGAAGGAAATGCAATTGCAGATGCTCAGAGAAAAAGAAAAGGAAGAAAGGTAATTTCAATTTAGATTAAAAGAATTAGAGCTGGCAAGCAAATTCAAAGGTCCCACTTTACACACAGTTCAGAGTTTGATGTTACTAAGAATGTTAGGTAGTACCCCCTTTAAAGAAAAGAAGTAGATAACTATCATCCTCATTAAAAAAAAAATGCTGATAATTTTAATTGAACATTTGAAGAAATAAATTACGCCCTAAATGAACTACTGAACACAGCAATAATACAAATTGATAATGCTGGATCTTACGCGGAAATGAAAAATCTTTCCAATGACAATATTATGCAGCCCTCTATTTTGCCTCAAGTCACAAATAAAAAATTTTTAAATCAAAAATATTGCCTAATGGAAAAGAACCTTCTAGAAAATTCTTAATGTTTACAAAATAAAACGTTTGCTATTATTAGAAAGTCAGTAACTAAAATTATAATATATAACCACGACAATGTCAGGTATGCCTTGTAAATTGTAGGGGAATTCAAATAACCTAGATCCAGACCCAAATAAACATATTTACTTCTCTTAATAATGATCCTGATATTAAACCCATACACATAGAGAATATTTTAGTTTTGTGTTAGTGTTTGCAGAATAAAATAAAAGAAATTCAATATTTCAGGTCAAGTAGAAATAAACTTTATTTTGGACAAGGTTAAGTCCAACATACGATCAATGCTATATTACAATAGCATATAATAGCATAAAAATGTTGAAAAACCTAGCAACCAAACAATGCAAATTAAATATACAAAACAGTATCAAGAGCTATGGCACTTACTTCATTTTCCCCGTCTCCACCCTAAAATAGAAAACAATATTCCATAAATATGGATACAAACAGAGAAACAGCTTGTCGCATGACTTGTAGACAAAATATAATTGTTTAAATATTCATTCTTGTTTTGATGTTCAAGTAAACGTTTCTTGTTCTTCTAAACGCATCGTGAGAAGATGATATAGCGCCAGTTTCAGAATATCTTGAAATAATCCATGAAAGAAAGTACTAAGAAAGGAAAGGAAATAATCTAATAAGGTAAGAAACCGACAAAAGTGAGTAACTATTAACACAAATATAGAAACTGTACTTTAAGGCAAAACACCAAAATCAATACAGAAATTGTAAATTTTAAATTTTGCATCTTGCGGTCTTTAAGCAGATGAATAAATAAACATCTTTTACCTTCATTTATGGACGAAGCAAACGTATGATATTACTTTGCGAACATGATGTGTTTCTGTACATAACATAACCTAATATATTACCTAAAGATATATCCAGGATCTTGCAAATAAGTATGTCTATATAATAAAATACAAATACTACCTCTCCGATTATCCGAAGTATCATTTGGTACAAATGTAATCAAACGCCCAATTCATTGTCACATATCTAATTATACAAAATAATTTTTGTATTTATTAGAAGAACCTACTGAGTATTTAGGAAAACAATTATATAAAATGGGCTCGTGTATTTAAATATGCCTATAAAAATCAGTTCCCCATTAATATAATTTGTGCCTGGGTAGTCAGCTAAACGCCAATTATTTAAATACAATCATATTCACAATCTTACTTTCCTTTGCCAGGCTTGTCATTTGTTTTTGTATCTAAAGGTCACTTAGAGGACAATAATATTGAACAGTGTATGCATTTCTTTAAACTTTCCCGAGCTGAAACTTCAATCTTTTAAACGAAGAACGTTCCTAGAAAAGTAATAGTATGGTATTTCTTAAAATACGGTTTATTTTTTTTAGTTTCAATCATTCGGAGATATATAAAATCCAAGAGGGGTTATGTACAGTTACCAATCGAGGATTTGAGATACAATTTGATCATGGCTAGATACCTGTTTAGTCCTTGCAGAGTTTATAGTATAATTACGTTCGTTTCCGATAGTATATAAACTGTCATAGCACATTTACGTTTTGCAAAAAAAGAACATGTTGAGCATCAGCATTATCAAAAAAGCCAAATCATTCAGTAAATTAGTTTTTATCTGTATGTCTATGCAGGTTTTCAAACAGTATGTGAAGTAAAAGGCATCTTCATTGCTTCATATTGAAAAGAATATTATGAGGCGTGATTAATACAGTTATGAGCCCGTAGCCTGAAGGTTGGTTGCAACATGTTTAGTACAATTTAAACTAAGAGATAGCTTGCAATTTAGAACGATTGTTAATTTATTCTGTTATACATTTTCAGAAATGCAAGTAGTCTCCTCTGAATTGCGTTATGTACAGTGTCTGCAGAAAAGTCGCTAATAACACGAGACTATTTCAATGACAAAATACGAAATCGTTTCGAAGGAACAAAATAAGGCTTATGGAACCTATAAGTGTTAAATGAGACACTCTGTTTTTTCTTTTAGTATAACATAGATGATAGTACGGCATGGGGATTATGGGATTTAAACTCGAATTGGATGGTGTGGAGCTTGTGGAAATTCGACAAGGATAGGCTAATTTGGGACTTCATGGAAATTGCATACGGGTGGGCTACTTTGGATGTGAATGGAAGTTGAATAGGCATAAACTTGTACAGAAAAACAAACATACCCCCATTGTCACAGAAACATATATACTTGCATGAACGAAACCAATTGATATAAATAAGGGCTATGTTATGGTATGACGACTAACACCTGTCCTGCTTTGTTAGTTAGTACACAATCTTAATAAGTGAGGTATTGGTGTATGGTATGATATGGTATACATATACTGGAACAAAGTAAAAAAAAATCACTAGATAAGCCAAAATACTCTTACAATTTCTAGATGATACGGTACGGTATGATGATTGGCACACATTCTTACAAATTAAAACACGATTTTGTTCTCTTTATTTTATTCAATACACAATTTAATATTAAAATTTAAAGATCACTAATTTATTTGGTTGCAATGAATACTGAGGATTAGGCGGTCCATCATATTGATATACAATCCCAAAATTTCAAAGGAAAATAAAAATTATCTCTCTAATATCAATTTCCAAACTATGCAAGCTCTTTCTCTCTCTAATATCCTCTCTCTATCTGCCTCTCAATGAGTGTGCTTTTCTGGTGATTTTCCTAAGCGTGGCATATTACAGTACTGAATTCGAAAAACAAGCATCGTCTTGTACTTGCTTGGATCTCTTCGGTTCCCGCTACGCACTCTGTAAACAGCTGTGTGTTTCTCATTTTATCAATCTCTGTAATCTTAAAATTAATGAAGTTAATTGTCTGGACTTCATCAGAGAATCACAATAAATATCTAATCTGAATTAACTGGCTTTTTCGATCAGTAAACATACTAACTAGAATTTTCTTCTGAACTACGAATTAAAGTAACAGCATTTTCCCAAGTTCTTCAAATACGTCTTAAAACTATCATCATACTATACCATTCCCCAAATAAAATCGTTTGTAAGGTGAATGTTCGATAGTAACTAAGTATCATACCATACCAATTATCTTCCTGTACATTTGAATGCAAGAGTGTGTGTTGGTTTGTAAGAAAAGGCGTTTATTTGGAAGCATTAAGCGCATATCATATGTCTAACACTAATTTATATTTCTACTCTACCTTACAAATGAAGATATATAGGTTATTAACTGAGACATTTCTTATTCAATTAAGATCATTCACACATTTAAGGAGCCAACGAAAAGCAAGGAATGAATAACAAAATGTCTTTTTATAAATAATCTTTGTATTTCTTTCAAATTTAATTGATAACTGTCTGACTTACATTATTGATGCGTTTACCATTGCAATTGCACTGCTTACAATCAATAGCTAAATTTGACGCAGACTGCGTTATATGCATTTGAACATTATTTTCTGAACTGGTCCAATCGTAACAAACTACTGATATTAGAAATAAGTTGTTTTTAAAGCCTTTGTAGTGATTATGGTAGAGCGAATAAAAAGAAATCCAATACACAAAAACATTATTATTTATATATGGCAAAACGGAACAGAATCAATAAATTGTCACATGTAAAAATATATAGTGTATGAGTAAAGCATTGCGCACTACTACGATATTGTCTTAATAATCAAAACTGTGTAAATTGGGTTTAATGGCAAAACAAGTTCACTGGAGTGGGATAAATTTGGTTAATAATTGGAACATTTTATTGATGTTGATAAAAGTTCAATTGAATTGCACAATATTACTGAACAATTCCGAGATTTCAAAGTCACTGTCCATATTTGAAATTTGTTCATTCACTAGTTGCACTATATTTCGCTTAGTTGTGGGCAGGACAATCACGTAGGTGATAAAAATACAAACTGCTTCAGGGCCTCGATTTTGTGACGTGTTAAGACCGAAGACTTTTTAAAAATATTCTTATAATGTTGTACCAGCTTCTAATAGGTGTACACTTTTTATTTAAGCTCCCACTCCTAGTTCACCATGAAATCTATATATCCCAACTGTCATCAGTACAGAGGTTTGTTCTCGGTTGTCCGAAAGAAAGCTTCCATATGTCGTAGTGATACGTCGAGACCATCAAGCCGAGATAAGTAACATCAAACGAATTTTTTCCCTAGCCTCAAAACAAAGTATGAATGCGGTGTACTATTTACTTCATACTCTTCTTCTACTCTGTCGAAATATTTAATTTTACAATAGGAAAAAAAGTCAAAACTAACTGAAACTAATAACGTTGATTTCACTGTATATAAAGATATTGACTCTCGGACATCAAGAAAAACATATATGGTGTTTCAATATGGATACGTGTTACAAAAATACGCATTGCACAGGTGTAGGATTAAATGGGTATGAACTAAAATTAGAAGTGCCCCATTCGCTGGGTTCCGATTCTAGTCCGTAAATAAACTTCGTGACGCACATTATTCAGCATTAACTGACCTTATTCTGGATAAATAAATAATGCAAATTTATATCTTAAATTTTATAGTATTTATCAAAACTGGTAGTCAACTAATTTTCAGATGACAATAAGTGTTAATCCTTGATGTCGTCTTCAGTTCATGGTAGTTCGTCTTCAGTTCATGGTAGCTGAAGTGAATATTATTGACATAACTCTGCCTCTTTATGCAAGTACATTGTTAATTTCATACGAAGATTTATACAGTGGAATCAGGAAACATAATATGGTAAATATTCGTGACAAAAAGGAGAACATATATTTGGATTGTCCTTGTGTAGTACTCCATACATAACTTTGGCCACGTATTGACAACAATCTCCGACATGAGTACACCGTCAGTCTCGTAAGACTTATAATAAACACACTAACTAACTCAACTAAGCGAGATGGTAAGGTAGCATTATATTAGTATTAGGCTGTTTCCTAGCAACATATAGCTATTTTGAAGCAATTAGCAATTTAGCAAATATAAACCATTTGACAAAAGTAATCTAGTTCTCTGAGGAATATGTGAGAATGGGGCCTGCTTATTTTATGTTCACACAGTTGTTATATTTGGTTTAATGGTGTATTCGTTTTGTTTTCGATTTGTTTTAACAATACCACTATCAAAATGAAAGTAAATGTGGCAATAATTACATATAACAGTTCGGTAAATATTTCAAACTAATAACACCATTGCCCCTAATTAATACAGTAAATTAGATATTTAGTGTATGGTAACGGCGCAGATACTAGCAGTTGGCTAACGCGTCTAGCGTGCTCAGTGTCCAAAGGACACGGACACATACAACAACCAACAAAATATCTCAGACAGAAGTTAAAAGATGGAAATTTATTTACTTTATAATTCAAAGAAAACTAACATAAGAAAATAATATAATGAGGGACAAAACTTCCAAAGATAGAATCTATGGGAAAAAAGGACTTCTTTCGGCGAAACAGATCAATTAGGAATATACGGTTGTTGATTGAACCTGACATTATTCAAGCGTTTAAATAATTTTCAATTTTGAGCTTAAGAAATTCATAAAAACCGAAATTTAGTTAAAACGACGAAACGTTCTTTAACTGCTAAATTCCTGCAGAACGCTAGATGAAATTATTCACGGCTATTAAGGACTTTAGTAAGCTTATCTTCGAAACAAACACCCAGTTAAATAGCACAAAGGAACGCGAAGATTAAACAATCCTTGACATGCACATCGACACAGACTAATGCTGAGAAGATGCTAATCTGAAGTCTTTGCACCATAAAAAGAGCCAAATTTTAAGGTGCATTATTAAAGACAAAATACTTGTAGGTAGGTAAAATATTTAACAAACAATGTGATTTTCTACACGGTATTTAATTGTTCATCATCATCAATCATCACCAATCCCTTAACCAAAGAGGTCGTTGGGGCACCACAGTTGACTTTACAACCAATTCTCTCCATCTTTCCCTGTTCTCTACTGTCCTTTGGGAATTTCCAAATCCCATGCCTGTCCACTCCTTAATGTTGTCTTCTCACCTCTTTTTCTGTCTGACTCTTCTTCTGCACCCTCGCACTGTTCCTTGCAAGATTGTTTTTGCCATTCCAGATCGTCTTGAGACATGACCGTACCATTCAGTTTGCGCTTTTTTACAGTGGTCAAGAGGTATTCATGTGATCCGACGGCTCTCGGGATCCTGTTGTGGACTTCTTCGTTGGTTGCATGGTCAATGTATGAGATGCCCAAGATCTTGCGGTAGCATCTCATTTCGAAGATTTGAATCCTTCTTTGTAGATTTGATGTGAGCGTCCATGTTTCACAAGCATACAGAAAGATGGATATGACAATCAAGCGCATCAGCCTTAATTTGGAACCAAAAGCAATGTTGGTATCTTTCCATGTTGGTCTCAGCCTTGTTATTGGTGTTGTTGTCTGGGCAATCCTGCAAAGTAGTTCTGGTTTGTAGCCCTCATCTGTGATAAATGATCCCAAGTACTTGAAGCTTGTGACTCTTTCCAGTTTCTGCCCAATGACCTATATTTCTACACTGATGCCATTGGTGTTGTTTGTCATCAGTTTGGATTCTTCGGCGCTAATGTCCATACCGTATTCTGTGGAGGTTGTGTCAAGGCATTCAATTAAGTCAACCAGTTCTTTTTCATCTCATGCTAAACCATCAATATCATCTGCAAAGCGAAAGTTGGTGATTGTTCTTCCTCCGATGCTGACAGTGCCCTTGTGGTCATGCAAGGCATCCTCCATGATCCTTTCCAGGAAAATGTTGAAGAATGTAGGTGACAGTATACATCCCTGTCTGACCCCAACTATTATTCGAAACCAATCGCCTCTGCTGCCATTGATGAGGACAGCACTGGAGACTTTGTCATAGAGGTGCTCAACAACCTGCATCAGGTCTGAGCTGATGTTGTACTTCCTCATAGTTTCCCATAAGGCTGCATGCCATACCCTATCAAAAGCCTTTTTGAAATCTATGAAGACGTGGTATAGATTCTTCGGATGCTGAAGGTATTTCTCGCAAAGGAGTCTGAGATTGAAGATTTGTTCTGTGGTGTTACTTCCTGCTCGGAATCCTGCCTGCTCTTCAGCAATAATTTTCTCTGCTTGAGGCTTTAGTCTGTTGAGAATTATCTTTAGCATGACTTTGCTTGGGTGACTGATCAAACTAATAATTCTGTAGTTTTGGCATAGCTGTAGGTTTTCTTTCTTGGGGAGCACGATGACCAAGGATTGAGTCTATGTGATGGGCCATTCTCCTGTCTGCCATATCTTGTTGCAGATTGTTGTTAGGACTGTGACCATCTCTTCTCCTCCTGCTTTAATGAGCTCTGCTGGTATGTTGACAATGCCGGCTGACTTTCCTTTCTTTAGTGACCTAATTGCAATTTCTACTTCTTCACAAAGAATGGGGTTGTCATCAGTTTCTTCTACCTGAGGGCAATTTAGTACTGCTGGATCTCCTTGGGTCTTATGATTGCACAATTCTGAGCAGTATTCTATCCATCGCTTGGGGACCTCTTGATCTTCTGTGAGGCATTTTCGTGATTTGTCTTGGATGGTGGTAGTTTTCCCTTTTTTACGGGTTGTGAGATCTGTCACTAGCTGATATGCCATTTTGCTGTCATTTCTACTCAGACTGTCTTCGAGTTTGCAGTATTGTCTTTCTATCCAGGATTCCTTTGCCTTTTTCATGCCATTCCTGATCATATTGTTTTTGATGCTATTTATCTGCATGCATGATCATTAGAAACGTTTTTAATTGAAATAATAGCCAATGTACATCAGTTGTGATACTTTGTCGATGGAGACAGGCAAATAAGTATTATGAAAGACAGATTCACTTAATTGGCTCCTAAAATTTGATAATTATATATTTTATACAGATCATTTAAATGTTATGGTGTGTGTGTGATTTACGTTTTTAAAACTTTTATCACATTACTACGATGTCAGCAGTGTTGCAGTTTATAGCGATGTCTAGCAATGGGTCATCACGCCGCAGAGATATAGTCTGATGTCCCACCCAGTTGCATTATCCTGACACCAGGCCGACCAGTCCTAACACCAGCCTTTTAATGCTGAGCGCCAAACGATGTAGCTACTAGTACCATTATTATGATTCTTTGGTATGATTCGGCCGGGGTTCGAACCCATGACCTCCCGAATCCGAGGCGGACGCTCTAACCATTTATGTCGCCGGAGCAGTAAATAAATCTTACGGAGTATGATTCAGACCTGTAGTGGTATTATAGTAAAGGTATAAAAATATCTCATTTCAGCAATGCTTTTTGTGTCGAGGGCTGTATCTCTGTGTGAATAATTTTTTTCGATCTTGTGGGGTTTCACAAATATCTTATGAATAACGTAAAATGTACAGTGAAATACCTTATAACTTTCAGGTAAAAAATGTATCACACGAAGGAATAAGTCCTTAGTCTAATATATACATTTAACACAGTTACCTTATCTGTCCGTGATCTCGAATGGAATCTCTGCGAGAGGAAATAGAATAATGTTTTAGAACAATATTGACATACGTGGCCTTTTTTCTCAAATTACACAGTCTCTCTCTCTCTCTCTCTCTCTCTCTCTCTCTCTCTCTCTCTCTCTCTCTCTCTCTCTTGTCTATATATGGAACGATGAGGACTCTGAATACAACATATTTCAATAGTAATACGATCAATATAATAAAGTCTGAGAGTCACATATTTCAATAGTAATACGATCAATATAATAAAGTCTGAGAGTCACATAGATTAGTCAACTATATTTAATGTAGATGTTAATATATTAAAACATAAAAAATAGTTTCTGTATTACAAACCACACAAGCTTCAGTTCCTTTGATTTAGACAAAACAATCATTTTATATATACACGCCCAATTAAGCTATTTTTAACTCTATAGGTAAGCATTAAATACAACTTCAAGATTTACATATGAATGAGGCAATACAAGCATCGAACCAATTTAAACTAGCCTAATGATGTAAAATGCTTCAAATTTCGATTTCTGTTTTAGGTGTAATACTTACATCAATTTACTCAGTGCATCCCTGAGAATGGAAATTTACATTATAAACAGAAAGTTATATTACTCATTCTAAACTTATTAAAATATGCAAAATAAGTTAAGTTTTGTATAATACACACAATATATCCACATTAGATACTATTGTACCAGTGAATAAGAATTTGATTAAATAAATAAATCCAAATTAAAAACTAAATACAACAATAACATATCATCATGAAGAAAGAGACAATAAGCAATGTAGTTTAAACGTTCATAATAATTGATTTCCATCTGCCTGATTTTAGGCTGATATTAATATTAATATTATCACATTTCCTGCCAAGTGAGCTTGTTTATGACGATATAACGTAGTCAGCATATTCTTCAATCCATTGGTCACACTTTTGTATCTGGATCATAGGTAGTGAAGCTGCTAAAATAGTGTCATGAAACTTATGAATCAACAATGTGTCCCGTAAAAACGTAGTGTTTGTCAGGTATTATGACCAGTTCTTGTATGCCATGCAAAGTTGACCTTCTCGGAAAGGTACACTTTGCTGATATTTTTCTCTTTTAATCAACATTTTGCAGTATATATCTCCTAAACCGTTTTATGTATTTTTAGGAAGAATGGTATGCTTATGGGCCATTACCAGATGATTTTATACGTTACAAAGTAAGCTGTTATATCAACACTATTACAGAGTTTGACGGAATATAAATTCTTCAAATTACAATGTATACATATTTCTCAAGGTATCAATAAATGGGCCAATAGTAATGTTTATTCACCTGATTATTCACCGGTAGTTAAAACATGGAAAACGTACTTACTCAACTTATGTAACAGCGGAAAAAAATTCTTCCTTTTTGGTATAGAAGGGGAAGAAGAACTTTATATTTTTGTAGTCGCGAGATAAAACTACTTCATATCAAGTGAAAGTGTCCAATGATATACTGATTGCAACCCCAGTTGTTAGAGGATCAGAACCATTAGTCCTAAGGTCTGAGTATTCTACAACCAGGCCAGCCCGTGTCTGCTGCCTTTATAGTCCTTGGAAGGGAACTTAGCCCCCATTTACCTACCATAATATGGCCTGTAATGTGTTACAAGAGACATTCATAGCCTAACAAACAATATATAT
>JAECUM010034120.1:0-29306 GCA_016617855.1 Megalonaias nervosa
GATCTGCTTGTGAGGAATTTTAATAAGATTCGTTTTTTCAATGATATTAGGAATTCCACTAACAATATCGTTGATTTTCATGTTAATGTCGGTATGTTTTATGTCAACGACTGGTGGACTTAAAAAAAAGTCATTAATAGATCTGTTTATATTTCTATGAAAATTTAAAAATGTTTGTACGTGATTAATATAATCAGTTCTAAATGTAGCAATTCCATCATTGATTGTCGTTAACGAAGTCATTATTGGAATTTCCTTATCGTCGACGTATTTTTTAGTTGCAGCGTCAAAATCTGTTTCTGGTGTTCTGAGATTATTAATACCATTATTATTCATGTCGAGAAATGCACGCATTATACCATCGCGTACTGACACATATTTGGATTCTTGATCATCGGCGTATTTTTTTGTTGCTGCGTCTGTATCTGCGATTGGATCTCCAAGATACGTAATTTTTCTTCCTGACATAATAACATCACCGGTAAATACATCACCAGTTTTCTTAACATAATCGTTAACCGACTTACCGGAATCCTGTATTTTACCCTGATCGGTGAAAGTAACGATATTATTAACAACCGCGTTGGGAATTCGTATAAGTACATCTGGTAGTTGTATGTTACTCGTTTTTAATCGTCCTTGTTTGTCCTGAAAAACGACGACTTCATTTTGATCCACACTTGTTATATTTAATAAATCATCGATTTCATTTCTGAGCTGATCAAAGGTTGCATATTTAGATAAATCGAACTTCTGAGTTTTACCTGAGGATCTTCCGTAAATATCTACCATTATATTTACTGATATCAGTTTAAGTGTTATGACGTAGTGTAGTGAACGCGTGTACGACTTTATGAGGCGGTGCTGTTGATTTTGATATAGCATCAAGCACAGCGAGTGTTTCACGACCGCATATTGGAGGATCAGTTATTTTTTTGTGTTGGTAGCGTTGAATACCAGATTGGAATATCGCCGGTAACGTACTCTAAAAATTCTTTTGGTGGTGCTAATCCATAGGAATCAAAATAAATAGTTCCACGTGGATCAATTGCATATCCTACCCAGTGCGTGCCTGGTCTAGAGTTTTTATCGAGATTAATAATACCAGTTTCAATATTGTTTGGTTTTTTAGGTAATTGATCGCGCATAAAAACACCTCTGAAATTTTTTATTTTTAATTGCTTAGCAGCATTAAGTAAATCAAAATTGGACATGGGTGTTATTAGTAAACTGTCCCTGGTAATCTTAGACCCTTTCCGTATGAATACGGAGTCCCTGGTAATCTTAAACCTCTTCCTTTTTTTTTTGATTCCCTTTCCTGTTGCTTTCTTTAATGCCATTCCAGCAGCAGTTCCAACAGCACCTAACGCAGCTGCCTTTGCAACAGCTGGGGCTGCAGCTGCTATTAATGCTGGTATTGCTGCGAGAAGTGGAAATATACCACCCGTTTTAGCAATATCTTTGGTGGCGCCCGCAGAAAGATTAAGTTTGACGCCTTTATTTGATTTTTTAGCTTCATTGAAGTTTTTGAACTGACGCTCGGTCAACGATAGTTTATTTGCACCAGTCATTTGTTCTCGCTTTAGCGATATTTTTATTCCACAGTTATTTTTTTATGCTGATTGCAGCTTTTTAATCTGACCAGGAGTCAGACTCACACTAACGTGATGATATGACATTATTAATATTATGAACGATCTAATTACATGTTTTCTACTGGAGCATCAATAGCTCTCATTCGTCCACCAACACCTTCGAGTAACATCGATTTATCGCTGAGTATAACGGCTATTGCTCTGTAATTTGCAATAACTCCTCGAATCACACGAGCTCTGAAGTGTATATCAACTACTGATTGTCTATTTAAATCTAAGTGTTCTAGAGAAAAGTAATAAATCGGATACAGCGATGTAAAATCTAACTGCGATATTTGTAAACCAGTATCAATATTTTGATCACGACCCATGAACGACATTAATCGATGATAAGCCCGTGCTACATGGTTTTGATCGAAATTCAGTAATATATCCTCGGATGGTTCTTGATGTCCATTTATCCTTAATGAAACCTCAGAAAAACCGAGTTTATCAAATATCATGTGATTATGTGCTTGATCGTTTACTCGTACAGCATTTTGAAACGCAATAAATATATGTCTTGGTGCAGAAACACCCTGCTGAGAAGCTATCTACCATGTAAATAAACCATCAATTGCACTCTGAACAACATCTGTGGTCATTGTTAACCATGACAACGTTGATTTACCGCCTTGACTCATAAAAGATAACAACCGGTCTTCTTCAGATATTGACGGAGTCATCACTGGCATCCACAGTGAAAGTTTTGTTAGTATTACTATACCATCACCAGCACCAGCGGGTCGCCAGATTGCATCATTATCATTACCTTTTCGTACAAGTACAACCGTATGTTTGTCTCCGAAAATGACTTTTCTGACATTTCTACAGAATCCAAAAATATGTGACAGTGGAATTGCACATGAAAATGCTCTTCTTCCACCGCTTAACATTGATCGACGTGCTGCAAATCCTAAGTTGAAATTTGGATTAGAACCATGAACCACCGGCCATACATCAGCGTCAAGGTTGTTGGCGAAGTTTCTTGGTCGTCTCATGTTATATTGATTGTTATCAGAGTGATTAGAAGTATCTTTTGAGAACATCATTGATGGACCAGCTGATCTTGAATAATCGTCGCTGTATCTCGCAAGACCAAGTATTGTTGTGGCAACATCGACGTCTTTCTGAATTGATTCAATATTTTTCCCGTCAATCATGTACGTAGCGCTATCAAACAACGCCATAATACCATTATTAACAAAGCCGACACTAACATCAGCGGCGTATGGTACTGGTGCTGCAGGATTAGCGTTATTTATAATTTCAGCTTCGACTTCAATAAATGCTTCAGCGGGTAAGAAATATTTACTTGTATCCTGAACCTGCAGTTCAATTCGTCCACGCTGATCTGGAATTCGTGCGTCGTAAGAATAATACTGATAATCGCGCACAGACTCATCTTTGAGAACTGGTGCGTCCATGTCAAACGCGGGGTCAGATATGCGCTTAAACATTTTTATTATTATCGTCTTCGTCTAACTCGAAGACCACTTCCTGCTATCAGACTAGCGGTTATATTTTTTTCCCTTTCCGACATCGGGATATCAGCTAACTCCGCTAGTTTTTGATTAGCTGCTTGATTTATTATTTTACTGACATTTGCTGGCATCACTTCAGTGCTAGGTAATTTCACAGGTTGAGGTCGGGTAGCTTGTGGTCTGCGTATTAATCGTGATAGTCTATCTTTGATTGCTGAGAATGCTTTGCTAGCAAGATTACCAACAGCGCCTATACCTTTTTCACGACCAACATCAATAGCTTTCATTCCTAGCTGCTTTGCAATCGGTATTGCTTTTGGGGCTATCCTTCTAAACAGACCCTGAATAACATCACCTAATCCATCTCCGTAGATCGTTTTGTATACTGGTAATCGAGAGTTTATTACCCTGACCATGGTAGGTCCACGTTGAGTACCATGCACGATCATTTTATTATTAACTGTTTTTATCACTAATTGTATCTAATCACGGTAATAATCGTCGGCGATTTCATTAATAAGGGATCGATACACATTAATATCCATGATGCCGCCACTAAATAATCGTTTGCAAATATCAGCTGCTTCATTAATGATTTCTGGGGAATTATTACCAGCTCTTTTTCCTCCAATGAGGATTTCTAGTCGATCAACATCAGCAATGACATTATTGGGACAAGTAATAAGACCACTTCCTAACCACTTCCAGTTGCGCCGGGAGTGTCTTGAAATTCTTCTTCCTTACCTGTTGTTTGGACTGGTTGTAATCGTTTTTTTTCTTGTAGTTGTTGTTGTAGCTTTTGTTGTAATTGTTTTATTTCTTTTTGTTGTTCTTGTTCTCGTTGTTGTAGGTTTTGTTGTAGTTGTTGTGCTTTTTGTTGTCGTTCTTGTTGTTGTTGTTGTCGTTCTTGTTGTTGTTGATATTGTTGTTGTTTCATTACTTGTTGTTGTTTCATTACTTGTTGTTGTTGTTCTGGCGGTAATTGCATGAAGGTAATATAATTATCTATTGCATGAATATACTCAATATATCTTGGATCACTATTTCTAGCCTGATCAACGTCATAGTGTATGCGATATATCCATTTGTACCAATTTTCGCGGCTCATAGTTTTATCAGCATATTCAGATTTTAAATACCGTTTTCGATCATTGAAACTTTGCACAGCAAGTATAGCTAAATCTCCTGAACCTTTAATATTTTTAATATAATCAACAGTATCTTCGTTAAATTTATCACTCAACGCAACTCTCCCCCTCGCTTCTTGTTCTTCTGGTTCTTCTGGTTCTTGTGTACGATCCTTTATGTCACCTATTTCACCACGAACTTGTTCAATACCTTCAAGTATTTCTGGGACTGGCATCGCAGCAGCTATTTCGGCTGGAAGTTCACGTAAAATTTCTTTTGTCTTTTTTGTTCTTCTTGCTATTTTTTCAGTTCCTTCTGCTATTTTTCCAGTTACTTCAGCGGTTTTCTCCAACACAGGCTGAATACCTTTAGTGGTCTCAGTGATAGGTTTAAATAATTTTTTTGTATCCTCTTCAAATTCAACTTGAGATTCCTGACGCGATTGTAGTTGTTGCTTAACAGAATCACGAACAGGTAGATATTTTTTAATTGCCTCTAGTCGCTCTCGAGCTAATTTAGCTGAGTGTGATTCTCCAATACTCATTATTGATAATATCTATACTGGCTGTTTAATTTATAGCAGCAGAGAGGGTGAACGTGAAAAAATCAGAAAAAATCTGGTCAATTAAAGAAGTTTTCATTATTAAGGCAAAAACTTCTTTTTTCAGCCTTCGTAGGAACCCTTAATTTTCAAAAATAAGGTCTCTACAAAGTTGTAGGGTTCACCCTCTCTGCTGCTACTAGCCATCAATGCCAGTTTCAACTCAAGATTTCTACAGCGCAGACTGCAGCTTCATGAGAATTGTTTAAGTGCGATTCCTCTTGGTCATATAATAGGCTTTTGCAGAGATCTTCGTAATGTCATACTTGGAGCTAAAACATAAAATTAGACTTATATTTCATGCATGCATATATATATATATATATATATAAGTATATATATATATATATATATATATATATATATATATATATATATATATATATATATATATTCTTCCCTGAATAAATTAATGAAAAATGAACTGTATAATGTAATTGTCTCATGCTTGATTATTTTATTGCATGTTATTATTATGTCACTGTATTTTATTTGTGTCAGTCACAATAGTGAGCAAATGTTAAATTATCTGTATATTTATGGTTATTACAAAACGAGAGAAAAAAATAAAAGAACAAAAAGATATATAGAAAATGTGTATCCTTCAAATATTGTACACATCCATTAAAAAGAAGCAATGTAACACCTTTATGCTGTTACGACTCTATGGTTTTAAAATAAGTAATCAGAAATAGAGAAAAACAGCCAGTTTTGTACAATTGAAAATCTTATTTATTTCCCTAAAGTAAAAAGTTAAAACTAAATATAACTTACACTATGGTGAATGAAATCCTACAGTCATAAATGTTCTATCAATTCAAAAAGTTTCGAGTAATCAGAACGAGTTCGAAAAGTATTACGTATAATGTCCTGTAGAGATCTGAAATAATAACTCTTCTGCCTACATACTTACATGTCATTTAGAAAGTTATCTGTGTTACATGCACGTGATTATGTACAATAAATTGCGTTTTAAACAACAATCTTAATATTTCCCTGCTCAGCTCAATCACATTATGTTTAAATGTGGTGTATTGCCGTTATTCTCGTCTGTACAATTGATGATTTAATTAAAATTATCGCTGACATTGTGTTAAAGATAAAGGAGAGTATTAGGACTTTAGACATAACCTCAGCATTGGTCTTCACTGTAAATGAAACATTAAACTTCACGGTTACTCTAACAATCATCTTTGCATTCAATAGTTCGTTCGTCTGCTATAGCCAGACCTGGATTATTAATTTATAGAAAGAAGAACGAATGACTTACGAAAGATGTACGTACAAGCCTATAGGCATCTACTTTAACTGTATCATTGTAAAGACATTGCAAGAGCAGCTATGCGGATTGTTCCTGTCAATATTTGAACAGGATTGGTTGCAAACTGACAAGTGCTTGCCGTGATATGTTATCCTCTCAGTCTTAGAACTTAGATGACCCTATCGTAATGAATCTAATGTATCTCTTTTGTAAAGATTTACTTTATTGATATTGGTCTTATTGAAGAACTAGAAATATTATGTTGTCAATACAGTTTAAGATAGGCTTAAAAACTGCGCACCGGGCCCATTTTATACTATTTAATCTCTGTACCTGCTAAACCCAAACATTCTCTTCCCTGTCAAATTTCAGCAGTAAATTTTACAGGCTGTATAATATCATAATCAGTGCAAGCGATCACCTTCGTTGAAATTAGAATCCAACTGCATTTTTTAATATTTATTCGTTTTATCTATACAGCATGAGTTTCGGTGGTTTGCTGTGCTATGGTAATTTATGACATGGTCGTCATTGCAGATTCTTTATAAGTATTTAGGTTAATAACTGACAACTCTGGTTCCCACAGCCTAAACAATCAGCCTTGTATAATAATGTAGATTGTCAAGTTCCATTTATTTCTTTGATCTGGTTGTTTCTATATTATCATATCTCACTAAGACTAAAACGCACGATCAAGTAGTTGCATGAAGGTCAGTGTGTACAGTGTAATAGTTTTGATATGTCAATATGTTAACATATCACTATGTGAATCTTATTGTCCAAATACACCGATAAAATTCTCTTTACTCATTCGCTGTGACCGTGGGAACTATTTTTCCCCCACAATCTGGAACATTTACCTTAGTGTCACTATCAACAATTTGTCGGTTCTGTTTCTCATATATTGCCCACGAGACATTGGGAGAATATATTAAGTCTCTAGGAATATGACCATTTTACTCCACAGGGACTCTTTACAAATGAAATTAAGGGTATCGCTCGATGGAGAGTGAGCTTTCTGGGTGGGTCCAAACCTGTTACTGTTGCCTCAACCACATGCCAAGCATGGTTTAAATGTTAACCTGCAACAGGAAAAAACAAGAATACAACATTCACATTAGGCACATCAAGGGAAGATAAATTATGATTGCAGATGCACTTTCACGTGTAAAGAAGTACTATATTGCTTTATTTGTATGTATGCTGTGTTTACTTTGGCATCATACTACAATTCCCATGTATTTGTTATTATTATTATTATTATTATTATTATTATTATTATTATTATTATATGAGTGTTTGATTAATATGTAAAAGAATGTTCTTCTATATAAATCTTTCCTTTGCTTTATGAGTGGAGGTGTTTTGTATACTTACATTTTGTGTAACATTTGGTACATTACTGTATCTGTATTGTGTGTAATTTTTGTTCACGAATGTAAATTATAGTTATTATCCATTAATAACATGTTACATAGCTGATTGCGCGTGCGCGGGTGTAGATTCTATTTTAAAGATAGTGAGCTATACACTGGTGTTTAGAAGTTAAATTCAACCATATATTGAAATGTTGACACGTTCACATTACTTTCTCATTGGCTAGTTATATCACGTCGGTTTCTATAAGAATTAAACCATTTCCCAATAGACTGGTCGTTCAGGTAGGTTCTTTTACGCCGTGGGTTAGCTAATATGCATTTTCGAAAACTAGGTCACTCCCCTTACATTAGAACCCTTTTGTAGATTCAGCGCTCATGCTCATCTCGGCACCAGCATTTCCGTTCACTATTGATAACCATAATCTGTTGCATTATTAACGGAAGCTATTGCAAAACCAGAAATACGAAATTTATAACAAGCTCGGACATTTAATGTTCTATTTCTGTGTATCAGTAGATACAATTTCTCTGTAATATGTGACTAGGTATGTCCAATTTTGGATTAATTTTCCTTTTACAAATTATAGATTAAATAATATAAAAATATCTTACTTGTTGAAATTTCCCTTTGATATGGAAACCCCGTTAAATAATTGACCGACAGTACGCTTTGTTATAATTAGTCCCCTCTCGAAGATCAAATTACCGCACGTGAAGAAGTTGCAAAATCATGAATCCCCGGCACAGACATTGTGACAGCTGCTCATAATGAAATGTTTTGAAATATAATGAAAACAGATCAAACACTACAAGATCAATAGGATTTTGGTGGATTTTGCAAAGATGTATTTTATTTCTCCAGTTCACATGTCGCTAATTACTAATCCGATTAAAGTATATTTTGTAATGTAGATCTACCGAACAGAACAGAACAGGACGTAATGCAAAAATTATACTCAGGCCATACATACAAGGAGTATGAGTGAAGAACAATCAAAGTTCTTTTATATACGAATCCGTCATCGTGTAAGAAAGACAAGAAGTAAAAATGAGAAAACGTTAGGGGGCAGACACTGAGACGGATAATGGATTATCTCGAAATTACAAGTCAAGGAAGTATCTACATAAAGGAGACCGCTCCGGTGGCCTAGTGGTTAGAGCGTCCGCCTCGGGCGCGGCAGGTCGTGGGTTCGATCCCCGGCCGATCCATACCAAAGACTTACAAAAATGGTACTAACAGCTGTCTCGCTTGGCGCTCAGCATTAAGAGGTTAGTGTTTGTACTTGTCGGCCTGGTGTCAGGATAAAGTGACTGGGTGGGACATCATGCTACATGTCTGCGGCATGATGCCCAGTGCTAGACATCACTATAAACTACCACACTGCAGACATCATAGCGATATGACTGAAAAATTCTTAAAGCTACGTTAAAAAGCCAAGATCACATCACATCACACTCTACATAAAGGTGATCAAAGTAGTAAGCTAAGAGGCTGATCCTCAACCAAAAGCAGATTCTGGACCAGACCCCCAAATTTGTTGGAGAAAGAATAAACCTTTTTGATAGAAATGTCATATTAAACAATGAAATATTATATAATATGGGTTATTATCCATCACCAATAAGACATGTTGGGTTTGATCTAACAAACAGATTTTGTAAGAGATTTGATTCAATAAAATCAGCCTCATGCTATACTGGCATAAAACCTAAAATAATAAGCGACTGTATTAAAAAAGTTGGATATCATGTATCACCAAAATATGGGTCAGTATGGTTATTCGCAACTGAAAATGATATGAGAATAGTAGGTTGGTCAGATGATTTAATGACATTTATTGACAATATGGTTGATATTTTATTTGATAATGATATTTCTAAAGCTAAAAGTCAAAAATAAACAGCAGCGATGACGTTCGGTCTACCATTCCACGGGATCCCTTCTGCCGGTAAAGTCTCATAAGGTCCTAAGAGTCCCTTTCAATAGACATACCCCCAGGCGAATTCCTAAACGAAACGAAACTTTAGAAACTCATAGGGCTGTCTATTTCGGGCACTCAAAGCATATACCCCCAGGAGAATTCCTAAATATCCGAAACCGAAACTTTAGGAACTCAGAGGGTTGTCTATTTCGGTGTAAAGACCTATCTTGTGGTCCACAGGCAGAGGGGCGCATGTTTTTACATTTTAGAGTATGAAGAGGGGCGCATGTTTTTACATTCTAGAGTATGAAGAGGGGCGCATGTTTTTACATTTTAGAGTATGAAGAGGGGCGCATGTTTTTACATTTTAGAGTATGAAGAGGGGCGCATGTTTTTACATTCTTGAGTATGAAGAGGGGCGCATGTTTTTACATTTTAGTGTATGAAGAGGGGCACATGTTTTTACATTTTAGAGTATGAAGAGGGGCGCATGTTTTTACATTCTAGAGTATGAAGAGGGGCGCATGTTTTTACATTTTAGAGTATGAAGAGGGGCACATGTTTTTAAATTTTAGAGTATGAAAAGGGGCGCATGTTTTTACATTCTAGAGCATGAAGAGGGGCACATGTTTTTACATTTTAGAGTATGAAGAGGGGTGCATGTTTTTACATTCTAGAGTATGAAGAGGGGCGCATGTTTCTACATTTTAGAGCATGAAGAGGGGCGTATGTTTTTACATTCTAGAGTATGAAGAGGGGCGCATGTTTTTACATTTTAGAGCATGAAGAGGGGCGTATGTTTTTACATTTTAGAGTATGAAGAGGGGCGCATGTTTTTACATTTTAGAGTATGAAGAGAGGCACATGTTTAAGAAATTACTATATACTTACCGGTTACCTGGTTTGTGAATAACATTTCTGAAAAACATTAATCTGAAATCTTACATTTATACAGAAAAACGAAATCTGGTTGCGTTGTCAAGGTTATTTTAGTAGACGATTGAAAATAAGTAGACGACTGAAAGTTATAAATCTGAAAACAGATATTATTATAAATCTGAAAATATATAATGATATGCAAGTGCGACTCTGACAGAGATTTATGTCTCGAGCAAATTAAAATTGTCACATATTGCCAACAATGTAACAACAGAGAAATAATTGGTTTTGGTATAGATATACATAAAGTAATTGGCAAATTGCCGAAACCAAAAGGCGGCTGGACATTGCCAGGCCATAAATACACCGGACCTTATAATTCTCTTGATAAACAACTAGATGAAAATGATAATCCGCTGCCAGGACAAGAGCCTTACAATCAAGTTGATGCAATAGCTATGCGCCATGATATCTGCTACAGAGACATTGAACTTCCAGACAGCGAACAAAATAAACACAGCTGCGATAAAGTAATGTTAGACGAACTTCGTGATATGAAACCTGTAAATATGCGAGAGCGTATTGATAGAAAGTTGGTGCAGGGTTTTATTGGAGCAAAATATAAGTTAGGTCTTGGAAAGCCTTGTCTTGGACAATTGTATGACGATCTTGCGGCGATAAAATCGCCTGCTGCGGCGAAGACGCTTGCGTCAGAGCTACACAAACCTAAAAAAAAGTTTACGAGACGTAAAGTTGTCGCAAATGTCGTTGATGATATCTGGGCAATAGACTTAGTTGATGTGTCAAATCTAGCTGAATTTAACGTTGGAGCTGACGGCTCTCCAAACAAATACTTGTTTAATGTCATAGATATCTTTAGTAAATATGCTTCTAGTGTGCCAGTTTCAGATAAGACAGGAAAGTCAATAACTGATGCGCTAAAGTTAATAATAACAAACACAGAAAGAAAACCAAATAGAATCTGGACTGATCACGGAGCAGGATTTTTTAATAAAAAGTTCGAGCAGTTTTTGCTCCAAAATAATATCAAAAAGTATGTTACAGGAAGTGAAGGTAAAAGTGTTGTCGTCGAGCGATTTAATCGTACACTAAACGAAAAACTTCATAAGTATTTGACAGTTAAAAATAGGAGTAAATACATTGACAATTTACAAAACATTGTTGATGAATATAATAATACGAAACATCGAACCATTAAAATGTTGCCGAATGACGCAGTTAAAATTCCGATATTAGCAAACGAAAACATGTATCGAAGACATAAATTTAAAGTTGGTGATCGAGTTAGAATTTCTCTGACGAAAAAAACATTTGAAAAGGGATTTACTCCAAACTGGAGCGAAGAAGTATTTGTTGTTGATAAAGTACTTTTAACAATCCCGGTAACATACGCGCTAAAAGATTTATTAGATGAGCCTATAAGCGGTAGTTTTTACGAGCAGGAACTTCAGAAAACTTCCCAAGACGTATTTGTTATTGAAAAAGTTATCCGAAAACGCGACAACAAAAGTTTAGTTAAGTGGAAAGGATATAGCGATAAATTTAATAGCTGGGTGCCAACTAAGTCGATACAAAATTACTTGTAATTTTATGGTGATACAAAATTAGAATTTTACAATAATGTTATTATAAATTTGTTCGTATTTCATAAGTACAGATTTACATTTGATAGTTTTACATAACGAAATTAAATATAATTTTCTTGTATTATCAACTGGCATTAAATTAAATATTTTAACAAAAATAAAATCATATTTTATATTTCTTTGATAGCCAGTTATTTTCAGATTTAAAAATGGTTTGATAAGCTTCCAAAATATTTGTTGTTCGGCAACAGTAAAATTAAATTTTATTATTTTTTTTCTTTTGCAATATGGTACTTAACATTATATCGTCCAATTATTGGTCTGCTGTATTTTTTTCTGTCAGCGACGGCAACTACTTCATCGTCGGACTCGTTGTTGTACAAAATATCATCTTCGCTATAGCTAGAAAATTTATCGTTGGCGACTTTGTCGCTGGCGATGAAATCTCCTGCGATTGTATCTTCCGAATATATATCAGCAAGTCGCTTAATCAAGTTCATATTATAATATACTTTTATCTAATTTATAATAATAATGGCCAGCGAAACGAAATCTCCGGAAATTCCTACTGGAATTTCTAAGGTTAAATATCATCAAAAAGTTAATATATTAAATTACAGAGAATTAGCTGAGGCAGTTCGAAAATGTTTGTCTGGCTATAGTGCATATTCTGTTAATGTGAATATAATACAAGGCAAAAATGACAGAATACTTCTAACAACGGCAGAAAAAAAATAAACTTAATGAAAGTTAATTTTTAACATTAAAATTTGATCGCGATGATGTTTTGATGTTTGCACATAATTGTCTTACCAAGACAGAATTACGAAATATAAATCATCATATCTGAAACTAAATCTGTCGAAGGTTGACATTGACGTTGCTGTTTTAGTTTTGCCGTCAGCTATAGATTTTATTACAGCCGGATTAATTTTATGATATTTTGAAGCAGAATAATTTGACTTAAATTTTATTTCTTCATCAGTTTCAAGATTTACTGAGATAATCGATCTAGAATATCTAACACCACCAGTATCTCATCTTCTACTATTTTCTTTTGATGTTACCAGATCTAAATTTTCTAAACGATTATCGGTCTTAATTTTATTTATATGGTCAATAACTAAATTATTTAAAATAGCGCCGTTAAAAATTTTATAAATAAACCTATGCGATTGATAGCCAACAAAATCTGTTTTAATTCCTTTAACATTTATACGTAAATACCCATCTCTATCCAAATTTTCTAATACTTTTTTATTTTTTCTTCTTCGAATAATTCCGCTATCATTAGCCTCGTATAGATTAAATTCTGGATGAGGTTGAAACTCATTTTGTAAGCTAAATTCTCAATATTATCATCGCTAATCGAGCCATTTACTCTATAGACTCTTTGTCCAGCTGGAATTTCATCGCAAAACAAAGTATAAATAAAATCTTTTCTAAACATTTCGGTGATATCTGTATCATCTCCTTTTACACTAATTATCATTCCAGCCGGAGTTGGTTTTCCTATTGATTTCTTAGATTTTATGTTAATAACTGAACCAAGTGCATTTGCAGCATATAAGTTGTACTTTGGGTGAATATGATAAGTTTCTTGCTCGGTTGCTGTCATTCTGATATATCTCAAAATTTCTGTCATTATACTATAGGGGTTTTATATCTCTAATTGAAAAATAAGTTTAAAAAATCAATTAAATATAAAAATACTATATATAATGTTAAAATTGCGCGATATTGCTAGAAAGAGCATTATCAAAACAGAAAAAATTATTAGTGCATTTACCGGATACGACAGCAGTTACAAATTTGATGATCAAAATGTTTTAGCAAATTTTAACTCTACAAATTTATATCATCTTTAACAGGCTGTTGTATCTAAAGAACTTACAGCTCATAAAAGTATCAAACTAATAGTTCAGTATCATACGATTTTATCAAAATTACATACAGTCGAAAAAGATATACTTGATATAATTTTTGAAAATACAAGTTTTGATAAAGAACTTTCTGAGCCATATTTAACAGCTAAATCACGACAAATATTAACCGGAACAAATATTGCTACAGTCGCCGATGAAATACACCAAGAAATAAATAACAAATTGGAGGAATTTACTTCATCTGGGTCAGGCTGAAAATCTGAAATGATAAAGGAAGTTTTTATTCATACAGCAAAATATAACGTACTTCGAGGTAGCGGCGCTAATAGCGTTGGGTACGTTGATCTTCCCCAAAAAATTAAAAACAAAAATGCTGTATAAATGTCAAAAACAACGACGATCAATGTTTTCGTTGGTCAATCTTATCGGAGAAACATCCACAGAGTGACCACAGTGACCGAATTGAAAAGTATTTGCCATATAAAGACGAGCTAAATTTTAACGGAATAACTTTTCCAGTGGCAGAAAATCAGATACAAAAGTTTGAAAAACAAAACAATATCTCAGTAAATATTTTCGGACTAGATGAGCGAGAAAATGTTTACCCAATATATATTTTAGAGACTGCTACACAAAAGACAATAAATTTATTATTTTATAAAGGACATTACGTTTGGATAAAAAACTTTAACGGTTTAGTTGGCGGATAGTATAATAAAAATAGAAGAAAGAAATATTTCGGTTATAAATGTTTGCAGGGCTTTTCTAAAAATGAGAAACTACAAGAACATATTAAATACTGTATCAACGTTCAAAGAATAACTATGCCAAGCGAAAAAGAAAAAGTCTTAAAATTTAAAAATTATGATCATAAACTAAATATACCTTTCGTTATTTATGCGGATTTCGAGTGCCTACTCGTTCCAGTGGCTGGCGCAGAAAATAATCCTAATAAATCGAGTACAAGAAAAATACAGCAACATGTTCCATGCGGAGTAGCTTATAAAGTAGTTTGTTGCGTCGACGATAAGTTTTCATATCCGATTAAGTTATATAGATGTAAAGATAGTGAATTTGAAAGTCCGGCGGTATGGTTACTAAAAAATCTGATAGACGATGTTAATAAAATTTCTAGCAAATTATTTAAAACAGCTCCAATGCAAATAACATCTAAACAACAACTTGAATTTAACGAAGCGGTTGATTGTCATATTTGCGAGAAGTTACTGGTAGACTGTGATAAAGTTCGTGATCACTGTCATCTGACCGGTCAATACAGAGGGGCAGCTCATAATAATTGTAATTTAAAATTTCATGCACCAAAGTTTATTCCTGTCGTCTTACATAACTTTCGTGGCTATGACAGTCATATCATTGTAGAAGCTTTTGGTAACGAGGAAATTAAATCTAAACTAAAACTAAATAATAAGATAAAATGTATTCCAAATAATTTTGAAAAGTATGTCAGTTACTCTCGGTAAATTACGTTTTATTGACAGTTTGCAATTTATGGCAGCATCATTAGATGAACTTGTAAAAGGTTGTAGCACTTTTAATAATCTGCAAAGTTGCTTTGGTGATAAATTTAATCTACTGACAAGAAAAGGTATCTTTCCGTATGAGTATCTCGACGACTGGAGCAGATTTGATGAAACTTCTCTGTCTGACAAAGACAAATTTTACTCGCAGCTCAAAAATGAAGATGTATCAGACGACGAATATAAATATGCACAAAATATCTGAAATAAATTTAGTTGTAAAACATTTGGTGATTATCATGATTTATATTTGAAAACAGATGTTTTATTACTAGCAAATGTTTTTGAAAGTTTTCGTCGAGTAAGCTACAGTAATTATGGACTAGATCCCTGCTGGTATTATTCTGCTCTCGGGCCGTCGTGGGACGCTCTACTAAAAACAAGCAAAATAGAATTAGATCTCCTGTCAGACGTCGATATGTTTAATTTTATTGAAAAAGGTATCAGAGGCGGAATTAGCGTTAAAACAAAAAAATATGCAGTAGCTAATAATAAATATATAAAAAATTATGATAAAAATCTCCCGTCAAGTTATATTATTTATCTAGTCTGTGTGAATTTGTATGGCTGGGCCATGTCAGAGCCAATGCCGTGCGGTGGATTTCATTGGATATCTCCAGATCAATTTCTTAAAGAAACTGAAAAAGATTTACATAACAAAAATAATGATAATTTTTCCGATGTCAATTATTTTATTGAAGTCCATTTAGATTACCCTAATTCGTTACATAATCTACACAACGACTACCCATTTTGTGCAGAGTCGATGATGATAGATTACAGTTTACTATCACTTGAGCAACGAGCCATGACAACAGCAAAAAATTCGATTGTTAATAAGGTAGTTCCAAATTTGCTAAATAAAAGAAATTACGTGATACATTATACAAATTTAAAACAAGCAGTAGATGCTGGACTAATTCTGAGAAAAGTCCATCGTGTGCTAAAATTTAATCAGTTGAGGTGGATGTCAAATTATATTGACGTAAATACCAAACGTCGTGATGTGGCTAAGACCGACTTTGAGAAAAACTTTTTCAAATAATGAATAACTCGGTGTTTGGTAAGACAATGGAGAACATTAGGAAAAGAGTTTCTATCGAAATCGTAAATGATATAAGTCGCAGAAATAAATTAGCTAACGATGATGGTTTTGTCAGCATGAAAATATTTAATGAAAATCTTGTTGCAATACAACGACGAAAGACAAATTTAAAGTTAAATAAACCAATTTATGTTGGTGCAGCTGTACTTGATATATCAAAGTGGCTAATGTACGATTTTAACTATAATTTTACCAAAAAGCAGTGGCCAGATTCAGAGTTGCTATTCACTGATACAGATTCACTAGTTTATAATATAAAATGCGAAGATGCCTATGAGGATATTTACAAGCGCCGTGACCTATTTGACTTATCAGATTATCCGACTAGTAGTGGATTTAATGATAATACGAATAAAAATGTTATTGGTAAAGAAAGATGAGTTTATGTTTGTGCCGGTGAGAGAGAGTTTGTTGGATTAAGGAGCAAGATGTATACTGTCATATTAGATGATAATAAACTTACAAAGAAAGCGAAAGGTATCCCTCGCGGATATGTGAAAAAGATGATGAATTTTAATGATTTTAAAACCGCGCTAAACAATAATGTCACTTTTATTAAGACAAATGTCATTAGAACGAATCATCATAAGCTCGAGACAAATACAATAATAAAACGTGGACTTAGTAATTTTGATGATAAAAGATATTGTAAAGATGGAATTAATACTTTAGCACTTGGGCATTTTAGAAGGGAGATAATACCGTTCAGCTTGTTCTAGATTGGTACAAATGCACTGTATTGATTTTTCAGACTGTCTGTAAAGCGCAGCTGGTGATTGGTGAGTTCGTTTTGTCTGTTAAGTGACTGGCAAAATTACTTGTGATTTTGTGGCGTATTTATTCTATCTGTTTCTAAAGCCGTACTGAAACAAAATTCCCTGAATCTTTACAGGCTTGGTAAAACCCCACTTATTGATTTTCAGACCTGCCTATAATGTAAACAGCCGCTTCGTTTTTCTGTATAAATAGACGGTAATATATTTTAGATTTCGTTTTTCTTTACAAATAGGCTTAATATATTTTAGATTTCGTTTTTCTGTATAAATGTAAGATTTCAGATTAATGTTTTTCAGAAATGTTATTCACAAACCAGGTAACCGGTAAGTATATAGTAATTTCTTAAACATGTGCCCCTCTTCATACTCTAAAATGTAAAAACGTGCGCCCCTCTTCATACTCTAAAATGTAAAATCATGTGCCCCTCTTCATACTCTAAAATGTAAAAACGTGCGCCCCTCTTCATACTCTAAAATGTAAAAACATGCGCCCCTCTTCATACTCTAGAATGTAAAAACATGCGCCTCTCTTCATACTCTAAAATGTAAAAACATGTGCCCCTCTTCATACTCTAAAATGTAAAAACATGCGCCCCTCTTCATACTCTAAAATGTAAAAACATGTGCCCCTCTTCATACTCTAAAATGTAAAAATATGTTCCCCTCTTCATACTCTAAAATGTAGAAACATGCGCCCCTCTTCATACTCCCCTCTTCATACTCTAAAATGTAGAAACATGCGCCCCTCTTCATACTCTAAAATGTAAAAACATGCGCCCCTCTTCATACTCTAAAATGTAAAAACATACGCCCCTCTGCCTGTGGACTATAAGATAGGTCTTTACACTGAAATAGACGGCCCTCTGATTTCCTAAAGTTTCGGTTTCGGATATTTAGGAATTCTCCTGGGGGTATATGCTTTGAGTGCCCGAAATAGACAGCCCTCTGAGTTTCTAAAGTTTCGTTTCGTTTAGGAATTCGCCTGGGGGTATGTCTATTGAAAGGGACTCTTAGGACCTTATGAGACTTTACCGGCAGAAGGGATCCCGTGGAATGGTAGACCGAATGTCATCGCTGCTGTTTGTTTTTGACTTTTAGCTTTAGAAATATCATTATCAAATAAAATATCAACCATATTGTCAATAAATATCATTAAATCATCTGACCAACCTACTATTCTCCTATCATTTTCAGTTGCGAATAACCATACTGACCCATATTTTGGTGATACATGATATCCAGCTTTTTTAATACAGTCGCTTATTATTTTAGGTTTTATGCCAGTATAGCATGAGGCTGATTTTATTGAATCAAATCTCTTACAAAATCTGTTTGTTAGATCAAACCCAACATGTCTTATTGGTGATGGATAATAACCCATATTATATAATATTTCATTATTTAATATGAAATTTCTATCAAAAAGGTTTATTCTTTCTCCAACAAATTTGGGGGTCTGGTCCAGAGTCTGCTTTTGGTTGAGGATCAGCCTCCTAGCTTACTACTATCAATAACTTAAATGAAAACTTTTTTATGTTTTACTTAATACGTTAAACAGTCGCGTAAGGTCCAGTCCTCTATTCAGTTTCTATTTTCATTCATAATTCTGCCAACTAATATGCTTAGACATTTCACCAGTATTTTCTTCTTATTTTCATCAAAGATTGATATTTCAAGATTTTCGATGGTATACAATACTATTTCTTAATCAAATTCAGTGTAGCCTCCTTGAAAAATTCACACCCAAAGAGGTACTGGAATTCGTAACCCAAAACTTCATTTTAGCATTTGATACATTTTCTTTCTTTATAGAATAATATTCCACTGATAAATCTCAGCAGGTAATTTATGGTTTGACATCCTTAATTGCAAGATTGATTATTCATGAAACTGTTTAAATATTCTTCCAATTCCAATCGGGTTTAACATATTTCATGATGGTACTAATTTGTGTCATTTCTATTATTTAACATTAAATAATATCATCCTACCTTTTGAAGAATTGTCTTTATATGCGTTATCTATTTAAGATATTCCTTTATCCACGCACGCCATTATTGATTGAATAGTCCCCGGAAGAGAATGTCTGCGCTGAAGAGCTTCCCTCCAAAGGGAGATAAATTATTTTCCGAAAAAGCCTATAGGAACAACAAACTTGCGTTTAAGGGCTATACGGGTGTATATGTGTGTAGACCTAGACAATTGTTTCATTCTTATTTCCTATATTGTTGCTTTAACTTCAGTCTGCAGGTGTGTTTAATATTGTGCTTAGATATAATGTGAAAGTAAACATTTGTTTGGATTAGTCACTGGAATTATAAGTGTCCATTGCACTAAAATATTGTTCTGGGACTATTGTGAATTTACTCAAAGGAGTTCTGGACTATGTCAGTGTGATATATCATTAAGACTGGCAGACCAATACATTCGAGCAGAGGGAATAAATTCGAAACACTCGATTCATTTGGATGTGTACGTAATTTTTAAGATAATTTAGTATTTAATTCATAATACTGTAAGTTTCTCTTAAAATTTTATTTTTAAACTTAGCGACTTATATTATTTGTTATGTTTTTCAAAACTGTTTGGTTTTGCTTATTTCTATTACTTAGTTGATGACCATAGAGTCGAAGGAGATAATTAGATTCGCAGGATAAACAACTATTTTTAGACATTATTTGATACACATATTTGGTATAATCCATGTCACGGTTAATACTTTTGGGACCTCGTTAGGTAAGAAATAGTACAGGTTTTATACTAAAGCAACGAATTTCATGTGTTGTTGTCAAACTAGTTAGATAAAGAAAATGTATATACATTCATATAACTGTGATGCTCTCATATATTGCCATTGCGAAATATTGTCATTTGATTAGGTATGAAGACATTTCAGCAAATAGCATAGATCAGCTAAACACGTACAGATATGAGGCACTTTCATTCACCCACTCAGGTCCACGTAAATCATATTCCATTCCACCGCAACAAACATTCTCAGTGACATACACCACTATTGTCTGTATATACATTATTGACACATTTCAAGCAATACATTTGGTAAGATATGAATAGTTAGTCAACCGGCAACAGTCAGTGAAAGAAATCCTACAAAAGGTAATGACATTTCCTCAAGTTGTAATTTTGTATGTAAACACAACACACACTTACACACACAGACACGCACGCACACACACACACACACACACACACACACACACACACACACACACATGCATTCACACATATACACGTACACTCTCAAAAGAACCACTTATTTACAAACTCCAGTGTGTTTTACAATCCCCCTTTGTTTATATTTTTATTAGAAAGAAAGAACAAGTAAGTGGAACGGAAAGTTGACAAATCGGTCCATTTTTTTTTTAAACTCGTCAGTTCTGTTGTTCGCTTTTGCAACATATTTTTCCAGCCTTTTGTACGATAAAACACAATTTTTATAATTAGCCCGATTTGGGATTAGGTGCACAACGTGATTTGTGTCTAATATATTTTGCAAGCAAGATTAGAAAGTTAACAAGATCATCAACTTTTTTCTTTCCTTTAAAGACATCTTTTCGTGTAATTTTAATATTTGGGTCATAAGTTTGGATCCGTTCCACAAATAATTTTCCAAAATTTCCAGTAACTGAACAGTCATAAAATAAGTGCTCAGTTTGTTCTGTTCCCCCATTACAGAAGGCGCATTTATAATTATTACTTAAATTAATCCTTTTTAAAACCTGGTTGGTAGCAATAATTCTATGCAGAAATCTAAAATTAAAGCTAATCAATTTTGTGTCTTTTGAACAAAAGTTTAGCGAGAACAAAAGAGTTGGACCATTCATTTACACTCTATCTGCCTGGACCAAGTTTCATATTTACGATTTGTCTTTTGTATCTTAATTTTTATTAAATCTTTAAAAATAAATTTATTATTTGGTATTAACCTAAGTTGTGTCTAGTATCACATAGAATATATTTCCACTCTCAACAAAAGCTATTAATTTTATTTTCCCACTTCACTGATATGTTTGAGATAGAGCAAACTACTGTATAAAGTTATTAGTTTGTGTTGTTTGTTTTATTTCATCAAAACGTAATAGAGACCCTTGAGCATCCAAAAGGTGTTTAATAAGTACAACACTGTTTGTTCTCCACCATGTGTATGATTTAAAATTGTCTATAGTTACTAAATTAAGAATATCTTGAGACAAGCATTTCTGAACAGTCGATGGTTTATTTTTCCAGTGAGATAAAGCATAAATAATATCACTCCAAAACATGCTTTTAATTGTTTTAGAGATTTATTTCAATTTAGTTTTTCCTAATTTTAATAAGTGAGTACCTCCAAATTTTCCAATTACTTATTCGGAAGCAAGTTTTTGCCGTAAACCATCCGCTTTCAGTGTAAGGCGCCTAATCCAGGGAAGTTTTATAAAATACATAAATGAGTGCAAGTAAAATCATATTTAATACCCCTTCATTAAAGGGAGCTATATAAGTATATCTTTTTACCTATCTATTTTGCCACTCGAAATAAACCTGAAAAATAATGTATTCAGTACATTTTCTATATGGGGTGGAGGACTGGGTTGAGTAGCAAAAGATGAAAATTTTTTGCCGAAATCAAAGATTTTATGAAAGTAATTTTTCCAATAAGGGACAAATTTCTTCTGCTCCACCAGCCAAGCAATTTGATTACCTTTTTCTTTCAACGTCAAATTATTACGTTCAACCATATCCTCCAAATTAAAAAAGAAATATACTCTCAGTAATAATTAATTGGCAACTGCAAAGTTAATATCAATTTCAGCAGATTTTTGTTTCATTTGAAATTTTTTTAATTTCCAGTCCAAATAGCTTTTGATTTAACAACTTTGCGGCGCGGACCTTATTCCAATGTAAAGTCGTTTAAAATCTGCATGGTTGTCTTCAAGGATAAAGGAGAACCATCTATTAATAAAAAGCGTCATCAGCGTACTGCCCTAGTTTTAACTCCATTTCATTATAGAAAATGAATGTAATATTTGTGTTCTTTTTTTAATTCTATTGCAAGGAATTCAATTCCTATTATAAATAAGTAGGGAGCTACAGAGTCTCACAGGCGACAACCTCTCTCCAGTTTGAAACATGGGGATAAATGTCCATTATTAATGACACAACTTTTAGACTTATTGCAGAATACTCTAAACAAGTTACAAATATATTTCCCAAAAGTTAAACGATTTCGGAGCATTCTCCAGGAAAACAAAAAAAACATTCGACCGAGTCAAAAGTTTTTTCGAAGACTATCAGTATGAGTAGACCAGATTCATTTTTTCCTCAGGATACTGCATAGGATCGTATAAAATTCTTATGTTACAACCAATGAACCGCCCTTTCAAAAAGCCTTTCGACTGTCACTAATAATAAAAGGGAGGACATTCTTGACCATAAAAGTAATTGATTACGAAACAATCTTGCAATCTACATTAAGTAGTGAAATTGGTCTCCAAGTTTTAATTAATTTTTTGTCTGTATCTTCTTTTGTAATGCAAGTAATGATTCGCTGAGACCGAAATTCTGAAAAACGTTTCATATCATATTCAGCATTTAGAGACCTAACGAAAAAAGCCGCCCAGATCTTTTAAAAAGAATTTGTAGAATTCAACAATAAATTCATCTGAGCCAGGTCTAATTTAATTTTTCATATTTTGCAGTGCTTAACCACATTCCTCAAAATTTAGCTTACCTTCACGAGAGCATCTTTCAAAATCTGAAAGTTTTCTATCATGATTTAAAAAGTAATTCAGAGTTTGTAAATTATTGTTGTTTTCGCTTTTGCATAGTTTCTCGTAAAAAAAAAAATCTTTCATGTGATTTAATATATCTTTTTGACCTGTCACTCTTGTTCCATCTTCCATAATTAAGTCTCTTATTGTTTTGTTTGTGTAATTTCTCTCGTCATGGTTAAGGAAATATTTGTAATTTTTTCACCAGACTCGTACCACCAGGCTTTTGATATTAACATTACACCATGCACTTCTTTTTTTCTTATTTCTTCTAAATTACCTTGTTTTTTTATCCAGTTCTTTTATAATAGTGGGGTTATTATTTTGATTCACTAAATTATGTAAGGTCCGTATTTCAGCTTTGATTTTCTCTAAATTTTGTTTCTCAACTTTTGCCTTAGCTTCAGAATAACTAATTGATTCTGATCTTATGATCATTTTAAGGATTTTTAAAAAAATGGTCATTGCAAGTTAATTTCACCTGTAGTGGGTTTTTCTTATCGCCTTCACAATAATATTCATCTACTTTGTCAGTAATAAATCTTTTACCAACTGAATATATTCTTCTTGCTTTAATAGCTTTGAAGTCAATTTCCAGTACCCAGGAGCTCTGGGTACTGAGGATATCGATGTTTGTAGTGTTATTGCTGAATAGTCTGTCTTATAGTCAGGAACAATGGATTCATCAAGACAATCTGAACACAAATCCTCAGAGATTAAAAATTTATCAAGTCTACTTTGCTTCACAGGATTTTGCCTGTCGCCAGGAAAATATTCTACTCTCAGGATTGACAGTTCTCCATGCGTCCACTAAGTGAAATTGATTCTTGATGTCCTGAACTGCTGCTCGGGCCAAGGAGTGTTTATCATGCAGCATATTATAAGAGTCAATCTCCATGTCCTGAATAATATTCCAGTCACCACAAATAATAACAGAAGAATTGTCAAAATGTAGGATATCGTCTTTGAAATTTCTAAAACACTCAGCATTATCATCATTATTACCGTATAGATTTACTAGCGTAAATCTCAGTCCACTAACTGATATATCGAGAAGAACGTATCTGCCTTGACATTACATCTGTTTATATTAATGCAAGATTCACAATTATTTCTAACCAGGATGGCAACACCTGCACTATTGGCAGATTAATGGCTAAACAAACACACTTATAACCCTATTCAGCCTCCCAGTATTTTTCAATCTCAGCAGTACTATGTGTCTCCTGTAGACATATAATGGTTGTATTCTTTTAGCTTCACCCAGCAGAAAATATCTCTTCTTCTTAAAATTGGAACTATGTAGATCCTAACATTCACTGATAAAATGTTAATCTTGATATCCATTACTATTTCTGTTTTTGAGTTGAACTTTCACAGAGCTTGTATAACTAGGCATTAAAACCAATATCATAAAATTAACTCGCATACACATTGGGATACGCTCTTAAACGCACAACCACAACATGTTTAAAAAAGTGATTAGTGTAGTACAATGTCATGAACCACTGGTTATTTATATGATGTTGCCCAAAATAAAGACACATGAGGTATGTTCTACACTATGTTGTTGGTATACTTATAAACATTTTAACATCAATAAATAATATAAACACCGTTTTATTTTCGCAATGACATCTTAAAATGAGTCGGTAGGTGATGAATAGTGAAAGCGCGAGAACATTTGTCATTTATACAATAAAATCAATTGTAGGTCGTTTAGAGAGTTAGGTTTCTTGAATAATGGGGTTCGAATTTATTTGCTGTGCTGCCTTTTATAGGAGACCAAGGGTGGACATTTTAATATTGTTTTCGATTGTAGGTTGCTTAGAAAAAGGTGATATAATACCAAGTCGAATTTGTTTGGACTATTTGTTTGTGAATGCAAGTACACTACTTGATTACATCAGATTAAGCCAAACTTCTAGGAAACTTCCTAATTAAGCCAAATTCATCCAGACTTCCAGATCACCTATTTTTCTAGATCACAACGGCGGGGATGTTGCTTCGTCAGTGGCAGAGCCAAAGGCATTTACCGGAGTAGCAAGGCGACTACTGAAATACCCTAGACAGAGCCAGAGCGCTAATATTTCATATAAACCAAATTACATTCGAGTTCCTATACAGAATTACAGTTATCATCTTTCTTATGCACTAATTAATAGAGCAGAAAAAAAATTATTGTTGGCACAAAATACACAACAGCACATAGTTATATTGTGATGGATTTAAATGCATTTATTGATTTATTTAGTTCAACTGTTTAACATAAAACTATCCTAGAATCACGAGATAACATGTACCTGTTTACAGGTTTGGATGATAAAAATATAATGTGAAATCTAAATCGGATAAAAACTCAAATGAGGGAAAATAAGATTGCCGATTTGTCAATTTATGACATCAAGAAATATATCCGGCAATATTTCAGAAACTACAAAGTAATGCAAATTACATTTAATTAAGAAAAACATCCTCAATTCCTCTAGAAGGATTTTAAAACAGCACCATTTGAAGAAGAAATAAATTCAGTATCTGTTATGAATAAATACATTAATTTCTGCAGTTTACATGGGCAATAATGTTTTTCATGAACCATCCTAAATCAACCATACACGCCTTAAATCATAAAGTACTGAGATAAATTTAATCAAAATTAGTTAATATGCACACCATCTTAATGAAGCCTTTCCCATTTGTATTGTGCAGATGTACAGATTTTGAATATTTAGTTTTCATAGACCTTTAATTTTGAAAATTTTGATTACTCAGAGCTTTCGCTTTGTAGTAGTTGAAGTTAAACTACTGAAATAAATTGTATAATCGTATACAGAGGAGATGTATCCTAAGAAACAAAGTTGTTATAAAATTCTACAAATGCAACAGAGAAGTAATGATATGAAACAACACGATACAAGATACTGGAGATGCAAAAGAGTGAGTGAAAGAAACGAGATTAATCTGGCATTACAATACAGTACATGAACACATTAAAGAGTTGAAATATATGAAAATTGCCTGTGAATCTGAAAAAAAATTGGTAGTAACATATATTATTAAATAGAAAAAGTGCCCAATAGATTCAATCCAAACCGGTTGTCATGAATTCATGCATTTGTGCCTTCAAAACCAAACAAAACCACACATTTTACAATATTTATTTTTACATGAGTATCTCTATAATGTGCGACGAAGTCTATCCTGGAAAATCGATTAAATAATACGTATCACTGTAGTATGAGAGGCAACGTTTGACACAGCCATAACCGTACCAGTGACAATTTGTGGTCGAACAGTTTTCTCACCGATAACCTTATCCAGCTGAATAATTCAACTTATGTATCGCAATCGTTAATATTATCACCAGAAGAAATTGTATAATTAATCTTTGCTTCTTTATACGCCTGAGGTCTGTTCTATATCTATAAGAATATTAAAGAGCCTTGCCAAAAATTTGACTTTCTGTCAAATCGTTTAATTAATTATTGACATCTTCATAATGTATTTATTTATTTATGCAATTCAGTACATGTGTTACTATAAATTATTTAGATATGCTGTGTTTAAGATTAAATGCCCAAAGTATATTTCACAACAAATTATTACAGATGTAAAAAATAAACCATCTTTTAACTTTGCTAACTCGGTTATGCATTAAGAACTGTCAACGGCCTACCACTCCTGGTATATCAATGTATAACGCCCACTCATCTATCGTAAATTGGGGGGGGGGGCACAAGTTATAAGGTGCTAAAGAATTGGCCCATCATATCCAGTTTTTTCCTTTGTTCGATTTTACGTACTTCCAATACATATTTTGTAAATAGATACTGTTTACATCAATGTGATTTAAAAATGTTAATTGTTATTTGTGTAATAGTAACGGCCGAGGCTCTCTTTTTCGGTTCATGTCGGTAATGTTGACTGTAAGGGTTATTAACAGAAATATGTCAATAAACATTACCATCTCTCGAACTATTTTGGGGGACACATGATCGTCCCGCTTAGAGAATGAGTGTTCATTATCTTTGAACTTGCTAATCTTTATCTGATCAACGACGTAAAGTGAGATTTGTTTATAGGTGTACAGTGGCTGTTCTAAACGAGACTGTAAACTGTTGACTGGTCCCTCTACATGATTACAAATAAAAACTCTCTCGCCTGAAAACTTCCACGAAAACATATCTGAGCGAGGACTTATTTTACAGCCTGTAAATACAGGAAAAAGGAGCATGCTAATGGTGTTTGTGTTGTTATCATCATCATCATCATCATCATCATCATCATCATCATCATGAACAGCAACATCAACATTAAAGACAACGACAACGATAACTTCTACAACATCAGTAATACTGCAATACTGACAGTCTAATTACTATCTATTCACTGTTTATCGTTAGGGCACTAGCTTCTGTTGATTTTGTCGTTACTTCAAGACAGAATTTAAAACTCAACGAACAGTTATTTTTCTTCTACGGAAAGAAAAGGATTGCTTTCATAATGTATAAAAATAAGTACTGCCGAAAGTGTCATTTTTATTCCTTAGTGCTAGTAGTAGATCAATTTCTCATACGACAGGTAGCAAACATTTATAGTAGTAGCGGTAGTAGTAGTAGTAGTAGTAGTAGTAGTAGTACAAATAGCATGAGTTGTAATAGCAATAGTAGTAGGGGTGGTATTTATAGTAGGTTTGGTAGTTGGTGTAGTAGCAATGGATACAAATCTATCATATAACAGGAAATAAACACTTAAATTAATAGTACTAGCAAGGGTAGTTGTAGTAATAGATGAATTGTTTATCATTCAACAGGTAATAACCACATTTTCTTCCTGGTTCGTCTTTTGCTGATCCTGCACGATAATAGTTTTAAAATTTTCGAGACAAGAAAGCACTCTCTGCTATTAAGGACGTGCAGATATTGATTATACATTAATCACGGTCTCTGATAAGCACCGGAAGAATACATACCTGGGAGATGATGTCTACCTGGGCAAAAACATTTCCCTTTAGTAGGATTAATGTGAATTTTTGAATCATTGGAATCGTGTAACACTGGAGTGAAATCCCATAAGAAAATCAACACGACAAAACATTTTATAACCTGATAAGGACTTACGAGATATATACATGGCGTTCTGTTGTTACTGAATATGTAATTCTTCTTTCCTACCTCACTCTTTGTTGGTAAGTGTAACTGTCCGTTTTACCATTGTAAAAGAGAGACAGATCTGGATCCACTGGGATAAAACTGACATGACGACTGCCCAGCAAGCACAGAGATAGAAAGAGAGAGAAAGAGAGGCCCTAGTCGTTTAAATATGCAAATATTTAACACTGACTTAGCCAACTTTTAGTGGCAAAAAAGAGCACAACACTGTAAAAAAAAAAATGATTACAGCCGGCGCGTGTCACATTGGCAAGGAATTCACAGTACGGGCCTCAAAGTCAACAGGCTTTTACAAGTTTATGTCACTGTCATCTTGTAACACCGAATGAAAATCCCATAAAAGTGTACACAATCCATTTATTAGGACTCAAGTTCTTGTGTGGTACTTCACACAAGTCAAAGTTTAAAATTTTATCCAGCTTTAATTCTCTCTCTCTCTCACACTACGGATTTTGAGGTATTTGGGATCCTTTATGCGTGTGTGTATGTACTAGTAAAAAGATTTAATATGGGGACATCACTTAAAATATGCACAACTTACCTGGGACACAACTCTAAACGAGGAAGCTCCCGTTTTGTAAGTTGCAAAAATGGATTGCTACGACCTCACATTGCTATGTAACCTTCAGCTAAGAGTAGCCTGAGCATGTACCGGTTGGTCGGTATGTTTTCACATCATACTGTTTGCAAAAATAGACTCGGCTTCATATTGCGTGTGTATAAGTCGGAAGCCGAGTCCCTGTTTATGAGGAAAAAAATCGTTGTCAACCCTTCTACTTTCTCGCTAACTCGGGCAGGTTAGTAAAGCTGGAATCAAATAGGTTTGACAGGATTCAAAATCATTTATGCAAGCACATAAATTTTGTGTTATATATTTTCATTTTATTACAGAGAGGAAGTTCGATTATATGTTCATTAATGAATAACATACCGTATGTTACACATTTTCGCCAAATTCTAAATAAAGGGAACAAATGCAAACTAAAAAGCCGATTTTGCAAATGCAGTAAACACCACTTTTTAAAAAATAAATTGTTAAGATTTATGCCGGTAATCTTAAGAAAAGTATGATGGGCAAGAGACTAGATCCGTTCAACTCTGCTTGCACAGTTTATCTGTTAGTTACACCTGATCCGCATCCATTTCGAAAAGAAATGCATCATA
>JAECUM010034121.1:0-19576 GCA_016617855.1 Megalonaias nervosa
TTATTCAGTTTCTTGTAACAAAGCATGAGTAAATAAATTCTGTTGATACCATATGCAAAGTATTCGAAGAGGGAGTCTAGTACCAGAACCATGTTTACGGTGTGGTGTTGGGGTCAGAGGAGAAACTCATTTGTGTGTGCAATGTGGTGGTAAAGAATACAGAGAGTTAAAACAACATTATGATTTTAAAAAATAATACTGATGGCGTTGAGTCTCCCATATAAACCGCCGAAGATTATCTCCTCAGAGTTTCAAAATAATGATTTAGACAAATAATATTATTATACAAATGGAACAAAATGAATTTGTAACACATCCCATCATTAAAAATTAAGAGGCAACTCGTGATGGTGTAATCAGGAACTGTCGACTAAAAAGACCAGTTGGTTCTGTCATTAATACTGGTTATCTCATGTTTGCTGTTGGGGAAAAAAGTATTTCTCACATAGATTCGTGTACGAGTGTTTTCATGGAGCAATCAAAGACGTATTTTGTGATCGATCATATTAATTCAGATCCAAAGGAAAATTCTTTATGTAACTTACAAGCTATTACACAGAGTCAGAATTCTGCACGTGGTCGTACTGGAAAATATAGTAAATTTTCCCGGGTGATTAAATCTCTGAATATGGAGACAGTCGAAGAAATTATATTTCAATCAATGAGTGCATCTTGTAAATATTTTGGTATTAACCCAGCTTCGGTATGTCGTGTCGCAAATAATATAACCAAATCTGCATTTTCAAATAAATATGATCAGCGAATCACGTTTCAATATCACACACATGAAGAGAGAGATAACTCCGTCAAGCAAAGCTCTCTCTGATAGAATAATTAAGTAGTTGTCCCGCCTGTTACTGCGTAATATTACATAATCGCGATTCTATTTTTGTGTGTCGCATTCAGTACCTTAATTGTCTGTAGTCAGTGGATCAGTATAATTTGTGACAGAAAAGGATATTTACACCTTTTGATTCTCCTGATAATTCAGATCGTTCATAAGTTTGATGTACATTATCTTGCGTGAAGGTAAGTTAATTTTAGATCTTAAATGTATATGTACGTACACTCAGCCGCCGCTTAGTAGGTCACGCAACATCTGTTTACAGAACTCCCAACGATATCCAGCAGATTTATTTTAGAAAATTAAATAAATTGCAGTTTATTTATTCAGCATAGGTAACTTCTGAAACTGTGTGAGATTTATTTTAGGAATTAAAATAAATTCACACTGCAGTTTATTTATTCAGCATAGCTTACTTCATAATAATTTCTGAAACGTGTATTTGTAAGGAGAGTCCGTGGCGCAGTATTAGAGTGGCGAATTCTCGTACTCGAGGTCTTGAGTTCTAATTCCGTGACTGACATATTGTCGATGGAGGGCGATTATTGCCAATTTTTCTTAATGTAGCGGGGCTCCGCCCAGTTTCCTCGAAATTCAACAGAGAAAAATACACTCTCCCACCATGTCACCACGTGGTGGGTGTACTTTTGCACTCCCCGGGGTTGATTATGGGCGAGGGTGTGCAGAAATCTGTTGAACGTAGAGAAGGCCCCGTTTGTGTGTATGTATGTCTGTACATAAATGTAAATATGTAAATACTTCTTGTGTCTGTACATAAATATAAATATGTAAATACTTATTGTGTCTGTACATAAATGTATATATGTAAATATTTCTTGTGTCTGTACATAAATGTATATATGTAAATATGTAAATACTTCTTGTGTCTGTAAATACATGCAAATATTTCAAATTACCATCTGAACTTGCTAGACTGTCGTTTGACAATCTAGGGGTTCACATGGGGGTTGTATATAATGCTGTAAATAGCTTGATATAATATGTACCATAATGAAAATTGTATGTTGTGCCGCCAATATTGTTAAGTTAGTTAAGTCAATATAATTAAGTCAGTTAAAATTATATATACTGTAAATATTTCGTCACCCTCTGAACCTGCTAGAATGTCATTTGGTAATCTGGCAGTTCACATGGGGGTTGTGTATGTATATATGTAAATATTTCGTCACCCTCTGAACTTGCTAGAATGTCGTTTGGCAATCTAGGAGTTCACATGGGGGTTGTGCTGTAAATATATGTTGTGTAAAAAAAAATATTTTAAATAAATATTTATTATATATAATGAATTCTGAAAATATTAATGTCATTATTTCTGCGACTGAAAAATTACAACTTGACGGTATAAAAATATCTGATGAACTTAGTCCTCAGAAAATTATGTGTGATTTTGAATCATTGCAACAACGAAAATTTGAAAATAAATATACATTACCAGCCGATTACAGATTCATAAGTTGATTCAGCAAGCAATGATGCAATCCTTAGCAATAGTTACAGATACACAGATGAAACTATTTGTCCCCCTTGCACGCGCAATCGAAAAATGTAGATCAGAATTGTCTCACGAATACGATACAAAAAAGATTGTGAATGCTCGTATAAAACAGTTGAGAAAGATTATGTCTGCTTGTGAAGTCGGTGATGATTGTGAAAGTGAAAACAGTGACTGTAGTGACAACGAAACTAACGCTGTCACCGTGACTGTGGTACCAGCTAAACAAGAGGGATAATTAATTTCTGACCACAGTAAAAAAAATATTTATTTAGTTTTATTCAGATTCTATTCAGTCATAATCAGATCATAATATTTATTCTATTTAGTCAGAATCAGATTATAATAATATTTACTCAGAATCAGATTATATTAATAATATTTATAATAATATTTGTTTTATTCTGATAGTAATATTTATTGAGAATCAGATAATAATAATAATATTCATTTTTTATTCTGATAATAATATTTATTCAGAATCAGATTATAATAATAATAATATTTGTTTTATTCTGATAATAATATTTACTCATAATCAGATTATTTATTCAGAATCAGATTCATATAATTTATTTGACAATTTTTTTTTTTTTTTTTTTTGGTTTAGATTTTACGATCTCACATACAGATTAATATTTAATGATTCTTCTCACAAACCCAACAAGTGTCTGATCAGTAAGTTTGTTGATGTTGCTGTTGTTGTTGTTGGGCTTAACGCCATTTTTCAGCACACGATAGGCTATACATGGCGGCCAGTATTAACGGTGGAGGAAGAAACCGGGAAATCTCCGGAAAAAAACCACCGACCCACGAGAAGCTACTGGCAAGCTTTCTCACATATCCACATTCGCCGAATCCTAGACTCGAACCCACGCAGACAGAGGTGAGATGGCAGTGGTCATCGGAGAGCGCTTTAGACCACTCGGCCACTCGGGGCCCCTCAGTAAGTTTGAAATGTATCCTTGCTAATAGCTGATTATGACATCTCAGATAAACGGGATTAATTGGTTCTGATACAATCGAATATCCTGGTGGGCGTTGCGGAATAAATGTATATAAAATGTATCCTTGCTGGGCCTGACTGGAGTTTTCAGATCTACTTGGTAACTGCCATCAATGACGTCACAAACAAGGTTGACCGCGATCGTCGATGTTATATTTACAATACCAAGTGAAACATGGCTGCCGCCCGCGTACGGGTCGTTGTTGTGTTTGAGAATACCTGCTGCCGGATTTGCTTGATCTATTTTTCTCCATGCGGCAAGTACTTTTGGAAAGTATTCATTGATAAGATCGTTGACTGAGTTTCTTAGCTCGGTAGCGTCAAATGCGGGTATCATAAATGTTGGTAATTGTTGTTTGGTTAATTTATAATGGTCGAGGAATATCTTTCTGAAATCTTCTTTGCTAAACAGACTAGGGGTATCTATAACTATACATGGTAATCGATTATCCCATAAGCGCTTGTCGCCGCGGGTAATCATTTCATGGATTATTTTTTTGTTGTGAATCTCATAATCCGCCGCAAGCTAATTTAAATGTTGCATTGTTTCAAGGATATGTTGTTTTGTATCGACGTTGTAATATTGCGTCATAGAAATAAATAAATTTCGCAAATCATCTATTACTCGCTTCTGTTCGGTTTTAATTACGTCGGTAATAGATTTAAAACATTCTTGGTAGATATAATGAAAACCCTTGCCGTCCTTTATACCTTGACCAAATACATAAAATAACTTAATGGAGCAAGTCCACCGTCAGGAGAATCAAAAATTACATCACCAAATTGGAGTACCCATGAGCTATTTTTTCAATATTCTGGAAGTTTTATAAATGTGCTTTTATCCGTAAGAATTTCATCCCGCGTTGACTCTGGTGGTCCTACATAAACCGATGGAGTTTCTGGCCAGCCTAATACAGATCTGATCGATGATTGATATATATCGATGAAGTAGTCGGTGAATTTATTTCAATCGCGGCTGATAATGTTGGTTCGTGAACAGTGATAGCTATCTTGGATTCTTTTCCTGTAATAGATTTGATTCTGCGCTGAAATTCATCGTTGATCTGTTCTATTTGGTAACTATCCGTAGGTATGATTCCAACTTGCCAATCGGGAGTTCCATCGGGTTTTTTTTTATTTGCAAATACCAGTGCATTATTTGGTAACCCACCGAATGATTTTGATCTAATATTTGGCCAACTATAATAAACTCGTAATTGTTCTAGAGCTATTTCTTTAGCTGGAATAGCAGTTGGAAAAACCACCCTGAACTCAGGATTGGTTGAACTTGCTGATATCATTGTGGATTTTGGCGGTGCTGTATTAGTGACGATCTGTTGTAGTAGTTCTTGCGATGACGACATTATTATTTTAAATCAGGATTTTTTTCTGATTCTTCATCTACTAATGCTTCGTTGTAAATCTTAATTATTTCTGTGAACTCGTTATCTGATATTATTCCATCACTGAGGTACGACGAAATCAACGATGATAATTTGGAGTATGCTACCATCGCCGCGTGTAGTTTTATTGTGTACTCCTGTAATTTTATGTTTGTGCATGTGGCATTCTTCTTTGCGATGATATTAAGAATACCAGCAATTGTTGTTTCAGCTGAAACACAAATTGGTACAACTGCTGGCGACGTCATCGTTCCTGCTGATAGCAATACACCAGTTCCAGCGATGATAGCGGACGCTGAATACACAACTACGTCAACGACAACTACACGTCCGCGATATAGTTTTACTTCTACTGTGTACTCGTCAACGATATGTTTCAGTTTGGCTTGCCACTCACATACTTGATTGTATCTGTGTTGGTTAGCGTCGATCATTATATTTTTATTAAGTAATTAATTGAGGTGTTTCAGCGACAAATTCCAGACACCACCAGTAAGACGCTGCGGTTAATTTTTATTAGATGGTTCCAGTATAAATATTTCTTCGGCGTTTTTATTTAACACAATAGACACAGTTCCAGAAAAATCATCGGTTGAATGACGCCATGGATACGTGGTAAAAATCCTAAATTTTGCAGAGCTGAACACGGACAGCCTGTACACACCAGTGACTTCCGCGGTGTGTTTGATAGTGTTATTTTGCTGTGACCATGTTGATGATCCTGATGATACTGTGTGCACTTGTTGGATGATATGCTTGTGAGGCATTTAACCAGGTTAGTTTTTTTAAACTATATCAGGAATTCCACTGACAATATCGTTGAGTCTTCTGTTAATTTCGGAGAGTTTTATGTCAACAACCACTGGTCTTCCAAAAAAATCATTAATGGCTCTGTTTATGTTTCTACGAAAATTTAGAACAGTTTGATTGTCGTCAACGAAGTTGTCATCAGGATGTTGCTATTGTCGACGTATTTCTTTGTTGCAGCGTGAAAATCTGCGGCAGGTTCTCCAAGACTAGTAATTTTATTGTTCATATCGAGATTACTAATCATTGTATCGCCGGTTTTTCTTACTCGTTCACTTATACTATCTCGTATCGACGATGGAGTAACAGTACTGGGGATGATTTTACCATCTTTGCCGTACACAGCTATGATACCTTCTTTTACTCCTTGAACTTTAACAATAATATCGTTGATAGAAATATTACTTGTCATTAATTTTCCTTCACGGTTTTAAAATACTACAAGTTCGTTTGGTTCAATATTTGCAAGATTTAAGAGGTCAGATAATTCATCATTTATTTGTTTTGTTACTTGCTTGAATAAATCTTCACCGAGTGTTTGTTGTTTGCGCTGCGATGATCTTCCGTAAATATCTACCATTATATTTTAATGCCTGTTTAAAACGTTGGTGGACGACTGTGTCGTCTGTTGATATACTCGTGCACAACTTTATGAGGTGGTTTTGTTGACGATGATACAGCGTCGAGTACGGCGAGTACCTCACGTCCACATATTGACGGATCGGTTATTGTCTGTGTTAGTAATGTTGAATACCATACTGGTATATCACCAGCTAAATTACTATATCGTAAAAACTCTTTTGGTGGCGCCAGCCCATACGAATCGAAATAAACAATTCCACGTGGATCAATCGCGTATGCAACCCAATGAGTACCAGGGCGTGAACTTCCATCGAGATTAACGATATCAGTTTCAACATTGTTTGGTTTGTGCGGTAACTGATCACGCATAAAAACACCTCTGAAGTTCTTTATATTTAATTGCGTAACAGCATAAAGTAAATCAAAATTGGACATAGGAAGAATCAGCGAAGTGTGCCGGGAAGTCTTAAAACTTTTCCGTACCACGAATGAGGAAACAGTGAGTTCGGTTCATCCTATGCCGCACGCGCGAAGTGCTTTCGATGGGAAAACCCGAATACATGAATTGCACAGACAATGTAAAGCTACATTATCTGTGTATAAATGCCTCACAGTAAGATCAAATCGACACATTATGGAACGTTTTGTCAGTCAGCGGTCTACTTAGAGACCTGCATATCTCCAGCTGTAGAGGTATGTAAGTTATTTATTTTTCTTATGTGTATTGTAAGTTATAGCTATTGTACTACCACGTTTATTTTCGTATAATTTCTGTAGCTTCGACTTGCGTAGTATAATGCTAATATTTTCTATTCGTGTCTGTGACTTAGCAAGAACATTACATAGTTGCATTTAGTTAAGAAACGTTTAGTGCTACAGGAATCGTATGATTCACAGATTCACTTCTGAACCTGTTTATTGTTTTGTAATGCAAGACTGATAATGTATTTTTTATAACTTTCCGTATATAACGTCATTACGTGTTACCGTATGTGCCCGTGTCATGCATAGTACACGGTATTGGATGTATTTTCAGCTGATGGGAGCTGATCCATGGTGATCAGAGCTGACTATGGTGATTAGAACTGACCGTGGCAGCTGTGGAGCTGACCATGGTGGTCAGGGTTGACGAGGTACCAGCTAAAGAGCTGATCATGGAAGTTGACCATGACGGCTGTGGTGCTGGCCATAGCGGCTGTGAAGCTGATGATGGAGCTGGCAACGGAGCTGTTTGGACGGCGGCCGTGCAGCTGAGTGAAGTGTGTTACGGGTCAAGTAGCAGATAATCGGGCGTTGCAGACCAAAGTGGGGGACGCTAATTGCTTGTTTGACCTAGGAATGAATGGTGGTCGGTGGTAGGTAGTCTATAACCTTTGCTTGATTGGCCAGTGTGACTGGTAGCAAAGTATGATGTTGAGGGAGTGTTTGTGTTGCTCCATACATGACATCTTTTGGCCGTGGGCTAATTTCGGGGTCTTGTTATACCCAGTGTGTAGGAAGTGAAGAGATATCTTGTGATATCTGCCTTATTATCATTTTACTATTTGAGTAAAATATCAGTTCACTATTTTGAGTGAATACTTCATTTGTTTTGCAGTTGTGTAAAACTCATTCTTTTCATTTTGTGATATACCGTGAATCGTTCTTTCTTTTTGTCCTTGTACCGTATAAGATCATATATTTGTATTTGTATTTGTTGCATTAGTAGGTTCGTGCGAATTATGTTAATGCGTCCAATATTTGGACCCATACACGCACGTATCAATCATATTTCGTTTCTTATTTAAATCATACATCATTAAATATTGTATTTGTATTACTATCAACAGTGTTTTGTTGTTAATCCGAAATCCCTACTCGGTTATCTTCTTACAGTGTATGTCAACTACAGATTGCCTAAATAAATCCAAGTGTTCCAGAGAAAAGTAATAGATCGGATACAGCGTTGTAAAATCTAGTTGTAATATTTGCAGGCCAGAATCAATATTTTGATCACGTCCCATGAATGTCATCAAACGATGATACGCACGTGCAACATGATTATTTTCAAAGTTCAATAATATATCCTCAGCTGGTTCCTGATGTCCATTTATCCTCAGTGAAACTTAAGTAACACCAAGTTTATCAAATATCATTGTAGTGTGTATTGGTGAGTTTACTCGTGCAGCATATTGGAAAGCAACAAATATATGTCGCGGCGCAGAAACACCTTGCTGCGATGCTATTTGCCATGTGAATAAACCATTAGTGTTACTTTGAACACTATCTGTGGTCATCGTCAACCATGATATGTTGATTTACCACCTTGACCCATGAAAGAGAGTGTTGTTCTTTGGCGATCGATGGTGTCATTGTTGGCATCCACAGCGAAAGTTGTCAGCGCTACTTTACCTGCATCACCGATAGGGCGCCAGATTTTATCATCGTCAGTAGCCTTTCTTACAAGTACAACTGTATGCTTGGCTCTGAAAATAACCTTTCTGACATTTCTGCAAAATACAAAGATATGTCACAGTGGAATTGCACACGAAAATGTTGTTCTTCCACCTTTCAGCATTGATCGACGTGCTGCGAATCCTAAATTGAAATCTAGATTAGCACCATGAACCACCGGCCACACATCAGCGTCAGCGTTGTCGGCATTGTTTCTTGGTCGTCTTATATTATACTGCCTGTTGTCAGGGTGGTCAGAAGTATCTTTCACAAACATCATTGACGGACCAGATGATCTTGAATAATCATTGGAATATCTTGCTAGACCCAGTATCGTCGTGGCAACGTCGACGTCGTTATGGCATATTTCAATGTTTCTTCCGTCAATCATATATGTAGCACTGTTGAATAACTCCATAATGCCATTATTAACAAAGCCAACTCTAACATCAGCTTCATATTCTGTATCATCTGTTTTCAGAATTTCACCTTCTACTTCAATAAATGATTCAGCGGGTAAGAAATATCTGCTTGTATTCTGAACTTGCAGCTCAATTCGCCCACGCTGATTTGGCTCTCGTGCGTCATAAGAATAATACTGATAATCGCGCACAGACTCATCCTTGTGTGCTGGTGCGTCCATGTCGAGTGCGGGATCAGATACACGCTTGAACATCTTTATTATTATTGTGTTTTTCTAACACGAAGACCACTTCCTGCTATTAAACTTGCAGTTATATTTTATTTTTTTTTCCTTTTCTGCTCTGATCGTGGTACTCTAAGGATGCTCCGAGCAGCTGTGTTTTGAACTTTTTGAAGTTTCTGGAGTAGATATTGAGACGAACCAGACAGAATTGAGTTACAATAGTCCAGTCTTGAAAGTACTAAGGAACACACAAGTGTTTTGGTGGCATCAACTGAAAGATACTTGCGAAAGGAGCTGATGCGTCTTAGTTCAAGATATACAGCCTTGCATATTTTCATGACATGTTGGTGCAATGAGAGAATACTGTCAAGAGTAACACCGAGGTTTCGTACTGACTGTGTGAATTTAATGTTGGTGTTGCTGATATTTATTGTCTGAGGTAAAGGATGTGAATGAGAAAGTCTTTGTGTTGTAATCAGAATGGCTTCAGTTTAATCATCATTTGTCTGCAGCTTGTTACATGTCATCCATGATTTCACATCGGAAATGCACCTCTCTACACCTTGGATGGTAGCTTCAACTTCACTTGGGTGGCTAGATTTGTATATTTTGGTGTCATCAGCATACAATTAATGAGACACTGGATGATGATCTATGACACTTGAGAGTGGCTGAGTGTATAGAATGAAGAGAACAGGTCCAAGAACAGACCCCTGTGGAACAGCACAACATAGATCAACTGGGCTGGAGTGTTTTCCATTTGCGGACACAATTTGTGTCCTGTTGACCAAGTAGGACTTGAACCATAGTAAGGCTGTATTGTGAATGCCAAATGCATGCTGGAGACGGTGAAGTAATATATCATGGTCTATTGTGTCAAATGCTGCAGACAAGTCAAGGAGATCGAGGACTGTAATCTTTCCGCCATCCAAAGCAGAGAGAAGGTCATTAACTACTTTCAGAAGAGTAGTTTCAGTATTGTGGCAAGAGCGATATGCAGACTGTACGTTGCTAAAAAGACTGTTTGAATTCAGATGAGATAAAAGTTGGGATAGAACAACTTTTTCTAAGATTTTTGACATGAATGGCAGATTAGAAACTGGGCGGTAGTTCTTTAAATCGTTATGGTCGAGTGTTGGTTTCTTCAGCAGAGGCTTTACAATGGCAGTTTTGAAAAATGATGGGAATTCCCCGGATGAGAGAGAGGTATTAATAACACCAGTTAGTGACGGCAATATTGGATCTAAGTACTCAAGCAGCAGTGATGTCGGAATCGGATCAAGTTCATATGACTTTGGTGCACTCCTCATCACGATTGTACGTACTAAATCCATAGAGACAGGTTCAAATGCTGCTAACGGTTGCCGCTGAAATTCTGTATCGCAACTGTATGGTGACGACGAGTCAATTAAAATTGTGTTGTCAAGCTTATCTCTGATGGTTTGTACTTTGTCACGGAAGAAATTTGCAAACAGGTCCGGAAGGTCGACTAGAGAGAAGGTAGTTGGAAGTGTTCTTTGACATTAGCTTGTTAGTAATCTCGAATAGCTCTTTGCAGCTGGAACTTTCCGTGATCTTAGTACTGTAGTGGGCTGATTTCGCTGCATGGACTATGTTTGTGACATTCTTCTTGGCGGCTTCATAGATTTGCTTATGAATAGTGAGTCTGGTGGAAAGCCAAAGCCTCTCAGCTTTACGGCGGTCTCTTTTAGCAGTGCGAAGCTGGTTCCTAACACTGCTATACCACGGAGAACACTTTAAACCGTCATCCATCAGTTTGTTAATCTAGTCCTACAAAAGAAAAACGTTAATCGCATAAGAAAACGTTAAAGATCAATATTATTCGATATGTGTCGGTCTTTCTTTCTTCATCACGCTTTTCAAAAGAGAAAAAAGTTTTAAAAAATGTTTAGCAGTCTAATATATTCCAACTGTAAAGTTAATGTTAACGTGTTCTATTTCTATGTAGTGTTTCTCTCTCTCTCTCTCTCTCTCTCTCTCTCTCTCTCTCTCTCTCTCACACACACACACACGCGCGCGCGCGCACACACACACAAGCACACACACAAAAGAACACGTAAGGCATCTGAATGTAATTAGCACTAAATACGCTAATGTTCTATTAAGACTTTCTTGTGTTAAATATTTCATAAGACGAATTGTATAAGGGCTGGTGACCTTAAATACTTAATTAACGTTGTAATTGTCGTTTTTATTGTCATTGTTTAAAAAAAACACAACATGAATTATTGGTTAATCTATTTATGTATACTTTCTATCTTCTGCATCATAATTATACTTCTCATTTCTCAGTCGCCCTAATTACATTCGTCTACAATACCCATTAAAATCTCCAGTCACCTTTGCTACATTCCCTAAAATATCAACTAAAATCTCCACTGTCACCTTTGCTACATTCCCTAAAATATCAACTAAAATCTCCAGTCACATTTACTTCATCCTTCCACAATATCCACTAAAATCTCCACAGTTGACTTTCTTATATCCCTCTACAATATCCATTAAAATCTGCTCGACAGACCTAACTATATTCCTCTACGTTGCTAATTAAATCTACACAGTCAGTTCTACTACATTCCTCTACAATGTCCATTACAATCGCCACAGTCGACTTTACTACATTCCTCTAAAATACCCAATAAAATCGCGTCGATAGACTTAACTACATTCCTCTTAAATACCAGTTAAAATCACCCCTCAGTCACCTTTACTACATTTCTCTATAACACCCATTAAAACCTACACGGTAGACTTTGCTACATTCTTCTACAGTATCCATTAAAATCTCCAGTCACCTTTACTGCATTTGTCCACAATATCCATTAAAATCTCCACAGTCGACTTGTATTACATTCTTCTACAATAGCCGTTAAAATCTCCAGTCACCTTTACTAAATTCGTCTGTAATACCCGTTACAAATCTCCACGGTCGACTTTACTATATTCCTCTACAATACCAATTAAAATCTTCACAGTCGACTTTACTACTTTCCACTATAATATCCATTAAAATCTCTACATTCAGCTTTACAAGACTCCATTTCAGTACCCATTAAAATATCCACAGTCGACTTTACTACATTCCTCCACAGTACCCACAGAAATCTCCAGTCGGCTTTACTACATTACTCTAAAATATCCAATAAAATCGCCACAGTCGACTTTACTACATTTCTCTACAATACCAATTAAACCCTCAACAGTCAACTTTACAAGTTTCCTCTAATATTCAGTAAAAATCTCCACAGTCGAATTTACTACATTCCTCTACAATTAGGATTATTTGAGATTTAGTTCACAATATTGTAAGTTCCTCTTTTATAGCTTAGAGAATTAATTATTTGTTGGATCTTACTAAACGTGTTGTTATTGCTTTTGCTGTTACTGAGTGTACGACCACAGAGTCGTAACAATTATTTGTCGAAATATCAATTGGAGTGCTCGCCAGTTCACAATACCCTGAACAGAGGTAGAAAATAAATTGGAAAGAAGGTGTGAAAAAAAAAAAAAAAATTAAAATTAAAGGAAAAACTCAAACACCCACGCACACAAAAAGCAAAAGTTTCCGTTTTGGAATACTCTCGCGACCGCGATATGAACGTTTTTGGTTATCAATTAGCATAGCATATTTTTTTAGGAACAAGCCTACATATCGTGACTTTCAATACGAGACCATTCTTCTTACCACTCTCACTGTTCGTTTTCTCAAACCAAACTACATTTTGCAGCACCCTGCGATAAAAGCCCATGGCAAAATAATGTCGACGCGACCGAAAAGACTTTACATTTGGTCTTTAAAGTATGTTGCTGAAGCAACAACCTTATCTAGAATCACGTAAGAGAGGGTTTCGGTACCTTTGTTGTCTTCCTTTTTAGGTTTCAGTCTTCTATTTGTGGTTTTCTTTTTCTTTTCAACAAATGCGCAATTTCTGAAAAATGAGTTGCGTGGAAAATGTCGAGATGGTGCATGTGACGGATGTATCCATTCAGTAAATTTTGCATCTTTGCAAAACAAACTCTATATCAGTACTGTCAATAACTGACATATTTATCTATTATCTATGAATATACAGCAGATTAAAACGAGAAGCAAATGACTGATGACAAACTTTACACGATGTACATCGTTCTCTTCCTTTGATATCGGACATAGCCTTGCATTTATATAAGGGATTTTTATAAGAAAAAAAGCAAAAAAACCCAATAGAATACCCCCCCCCCAAAAAAAACAAACAAACAACAGCTTTAATTTAGGAAATTCTTCTAAACATTTTTTGGGTCAATTCTAGACATATCGGAACGAAACACACTTCGAATAATGTGAATATAACTTTTATATTTGTCATTCATCTTAGGCAATCGAAATATTAGCATAGAATGGAACTATATGACCTTTTCAACACGGAAACAAAATAAAATGATATAAGGTTTAGCATTTAATACCAAATATACTTCAAAGAGAACACTTCCGGCTTCATGATTTAATTTAACTGTCATCTTAAAGATTGCAGAAAACATTCAACGCGTGCGTATTATTCTAGCATTACTTCAAACACATCAAATATATATATATATATATATATATATATATATATATATATGTATATATATGTATGTATATATATGTATGTATATATGTATATATATGTATATATATATATATATATATATATATATATATATATATATATATATATATATATATATATATATATATATATATGTATGTATGTATGTATGTGTGTGTTATTGAACGTTAATTGTTATTAAACAATAAAATATCCTGTTGTTGCTAACCGAGCGTCATCGCCTTTGAAGTGTTTTATATCAACAAGGTTGATATTTTTAAATGATTTAGATAGCGAAAATCTCAATGACATCATTGCCAAATTGTTTTGCAGACCTAATTTATTGTTGTAGTGGATGTTAATGGTAACGGATGTTAGTATATCTTCTTTGTCACAACTTCTATAAAACCTGAAGGCATTATAACATCAACAGATTGGTTTAAACATACACAACAGATTTCATAAAATTAACGATGAACTTCTTTCCTCTTGTAAAACATATTTGATGAGAAATGATTCGTAACAAATGCAAACAATCTACTTGAAAATATCCTGCATTATCCTATATGCACATGCATATTCATCATCAAAATTAAAATATATCTTTACTTGTATTCCAAAAAAAAAATTATTACGTTCCAACAGGAAAAGAAATAAACTATGTAGTAAATAATCGTAAATAATATCACAAATGTAAGGTCAGGCTACGCCTGCCACCGTAAGTAACAATAGGGGGTGATACCTCTGACAGTCGACCAAGAGTGGACAGCAACACCTGACTTCATGTGGCAGAGCAGATATGCTGTGAAGGCAAATGACAAAAGCTATGTGTACAGCGCAGAGCATTGGCTCAGGTATAGCACGAACTGATTGCCATCTGCTGCATTCGGAGATGTCTCCAGATGTCTCGACTTTGTCAGAATTCAGACAAGCCTGGAGAAGAGAGTGAGAGCAACTTTGCGTAACATTTCATCACATAAATCCAAATCACGCGCAAGTCACGACATTATTGCCCTCACCGATAAGATCCTTTTAAGTCCTGTGGCGACGGGCGAGCAACAAAGCAACCGCTGTGGATAATACACTGGAAGCTGTAGCTGCCGACCTTTACACGGGAGGGACAGGGTGCAGAGTCGCTTTACACTGTATGGAGCTGTGGAACGCCCTCTTCACCTCAACACTGGTCAATATATATATGACGGGGATCCCACCTTAACTTTCGAACACCTAACAAGAAGACAAAGGTTACGCAACTCACCATCGGTGACTGGAACATAAACACATGTATGGAAAGTGCATCCGCATATAGACCAGATAGAAGAACAGTTGGTAGAAAACTGGCCAGATTCAACATGCAGAAAGCAGGTCGGTTGCAAATTGTGTAAATGATGAAGGATATCTCACCGAAGTTAGATCCATCTACAACTTTTTCTGGAGTGGTCGAATAGCGATATGATGATGGTTTTGGGATTGCCATACAATTACAACTAGTTAGCAAGCCCACAAACCTCCCCAAAAGCATGAATGACAACTTAATGCAAATGAGACTCCAAGCATCCGTAGAATCCAAGCATCTGTATTCCGTAGAATATAAAGTGAAAATTTAAAAGGAACTTACAGTATTGTAAATTAAATGCCGAATAGTCCTAAATGATCTATCATAAGTCTAAAAATCTAGAATGTTCCAATAGTCCTAAATGTCCTGATGTGCCACAATGAAGTAATCCACAATGTCTTTGAATGAATTTGCAATAATCCAAAAAATAGTATTAGTCCAGTTAATGAGCACTTTGTAATTCCGATGAATGAGTTTAATAAATCCTTCAGAATTATATCTGAATAGAACAGTAATTAACTCCACAGACTGATCGTAAAATGGGAATGAATAAATTTTGTTGACTTCTACTTTATATAAAAACATACGACACAATAAGATGACCAGGATGTGGGTCATACGTTCTCTTCTAGAACATTTTAAGGTCAAAAGGATATGTCAACATGTTTGCTAATTACCAATATTTTACAGACCAATCTATGATCATGAACAAAGGTTAGATTTCAAAACATGTTGTTTACAAATGACCATTAGCTTAATCTACAACTTACACACACTCATGGATATAAGTTAAGCACTATATATATATATATATATATATATATATATATATATATATATATATGTTATATATATATATATATATATATATAATATATATATAATATCTTGCTATTTGATGTCCAGTTTTAGACATTATTCCTAAAGTGACCAGCTTAGTATGCACATACGTATGTTAGTAGCCTAAAAAGTAGTTCCAAACATTTGGTCCCTTTACGCATTCATTTCGCTAAAGTCAGTAGAACATATGTCTTGGTTTGCAACGTGTACTAAGTAAAATTCTTTGTAAACATGCGTTAAAATGTGTTTTTGTGAAACGTAAAATTGTCCCTGCTCATTGTCCACTTCCATTATCAAATCTTCAATTTCGCAGGAGCCTGCTTTTAACACATAGTCAAGCTCTTTCGTTTTGGTGGTCAGTAAATCTTGCACGTTGTCCGCAGTCCCATAATGCCTAAATTGATGTGATGGATTTTGAGCAACACCGGAACTAATAAATTTGGTTATTTCCCTTCACTTCCTTGAGTGGGCAGGGGACAGTTTTTATGTACAAAGTTAATGTTGCATACACCTGCCTTATATAAAAATTCATTAAAAAAATATAATACATGAGTGAGGTCAAAAAGGTATATATTTTTGGATAGGTATAATAAAGCAACACATAAGAATATCATCTACTTGATCTGGCAAGTCAATAGAAATTCATAGAATAAAAAATTGATGCACTCTACCCCTAAATTTATACATGCATTTTTCATGTCCGAAGGCCATTTTTTAGAACACGTGGTGCTCACAGTGCAAACACAAACCCTTTCCCTGGGTGATCATTTTGAAAAACATTATGTACTTATTAGTTTGATGCTATTAAAAGTAGTTGTCATCCGATCAGTTTTTGAGATATTCTACTTGCCTTGAACCAACGCGACTACTGCTATAAGTGGCTAGCGCTGCTTCCTAGCCGACTATTGGTATTTCACTGGCCACATCCTGTTCAGTGACTACATCAGGTGCACATGTCTAACATAAGTTTCAAGAACAACACAAGCCGGAAAGACCAACTGCACAAATATGTCCATATCTTTAATTATTACATAATAATAGCTATAAAAGTCACACCATACCCTTAAGTTAAGAAATTTGCCAGGAGCCAACATGCGAAACTATAGCCTGCCACCTGAGAACAATGGTAAACCCGATGTGGTGCGTTTGCTGAACAGTGCTTCCTTTTTGGTCAGATAGAGTCAAAGTTTACAAAATTACAAAAATATAATTTTCTGCAACATATTCTACTGCTTTTTTAAATCGCTGATATTTATATAATCAGGTAATGAATAGTTCAAAGTGAGGTGAATTTACGCAAAGAAGGCTGCGGCGAGGTGCTGAGGTGTTCGTTTAGTCTTCTAAGCTTCGATTCAAGAGCAAGTTTGGTATACAATAAAAAGAACATTTTCATTTCTGCGTACATACCGGATATATTTCATCTTTCGGTAGAAAACAAACAACCTGACAGAGAAGACGAAAAGATGAAACAAACAAGTAAACAAAACTTATCTTTTAACTCTTGGTTTCGCCACACTTAATAATCTCTCGGTTTTTTTTCTTCAGTTTTTGTGTTTTTGTACCACGCTATGTGTATCCAATATTAACGTAAGAATAGTAAATATTCTTTATGCATTATAGAGTGAAAATGGGCTGAAGGTTAGGGTTCAAAATTTTATTTTTGGTATCGTTTGTGTTGTTAGACATTCAACTTTCTATGTCCATATACATAATGAGCAACACTAGCATATGACACTCTAAGGGACATGCTGGTTTGAAAGAATTACCTTTGTTACAAGTTCGAGGGATACACACTATGTCGAGACGGATATACAATATGTCGAGATGGATATGTAGTATGTAGAGATGGATATAGGTCCCCCTGGCGTATTCAGCTATTGTTAATATTTCCTTTATCTCCTAATTATGGAAGATGTACTGCGATGCATTAATAAGAACACATCAATTCTAAGACTGAATATACTGAAATAATCAGGTTGATATGATAAAGAGTCATGTTATGGTCTTTCACAAGGGGAGATAAATATGCCTTTGTACTATTAAGTTCACAAATAGTGGCATTTTCGTGGCTAACAAATTGCCAGACATGTTTCAGACAACTACAAAGTAGTCGTGTGAATCAAATACCACATTTGTTACCAGCATGTACAATGATTATTGAAAGAATTTAGAGAGGTATGTATGTATGTATGTATGTATGTATGTATGTACCTGTTTACATACATACATACATACATACATACATACATACATACATACATACATGCGTGCGTGCGTGCGTGCGTACATACATACATACATACATACATACATACATACATACGCCATTTATCATGAGAAACATTGAATGCTACAAAACCAAATCCTATCGACTGACCATATCAGTTACGGAATTCAAAGCATTAATTTTAGACAGCAGGAGGATTGTAAACTTCCTACCTAGTCTATCGAATATGACCCGTTCCCCACCTAGCCTACCAAATATGACCCGTTCCCAATCTAGCCTACCAAATATGACCCATTTCCTACCAACATACACTGTGACTGCGTACTTAGATGAGAACTATATACTTGGTCGATAAGCTGGTGTCTGCTACCCACGAATGCCTATGCCAGCGAATTTGTAGCATCATTTTAGTGATATGTGCATGGGGTGGTTGCGTACAATGTGATGGGTGCCATAGCCAGCGGACCTGGGTTCAAATACTCCATAGGGTACAAATTAAAAATTCTCTGACATGTATGATAATATTATTTTTCTATATTTAAAATTTAATTTAATGGTATAAATCATACTCCTGTAGAATCCAGCGATAGCACGTTCGGCTCTGTTTGGTGAATATTTGTGCTCCTATCTTTCTCTACCGATCGATCGAAAAGTGAGAACCGCACGTAACCCCCCAACCCAACCCCTAAGAAAACAAAAACAACTGTAACACATCAGATCATTCATAGCAAGTATATAAAGTTATAAATGCACAGTCACAAAAATAAATTAAAGTACTATATTGTTTCATCCTGGTCACTATAGAGACTTGGTATTAAAACTGTATTATATTTAGGACCAAGAATTCAACATGTTTTTACATTGCATAACATTAACGTTTCGAAAATGCATAGGAAGTAAGCATAGGAAAAGTTGAACATTGGATCAAAGAGTATTTAAAGGAATTTTTGCTGCTGCAACATCTATAACGTAATGCTGGACTAAACATTTACAGTAAACATGCTAAATTATTTGCACTGATTGATAAAGAAACACTTCATAAAGTTGTTTGAATCAGACAGTTTACTTTATGGCCCATTCAACCTTGGTTCTTTTACCTGCATCTTTCATTACATGATAGATGAACTGGAAACATATTAATTGAATTATGGAACCTCTTGAGGACTAGTAACAACTTAAACAAATAAAAAGTAAGTATGAAAACAGTCTTGTCATTGATAAAGGAGATATTATGACAAAGTTCTGTTCGCGGAGGCATGATGGGATGGCAAAGGGAAATATTTATTTTCTATGTGCACACACAAACGTCTCGTCACTTGAATGAAATTAGCACAACTAACGCTAAGCTCC
>JAECUM010034122.1:0-37481 GCA_016617855.1 Megalonaias nervosa
TTTTTTTTTTTTTTTTTGTTTTGCGATAACGCTCTATGATCTCACATATAGATTAATACTTAAAACCTCATTTTGCAAATCCAAAATACGTCCTATTTGGTCAGTAAGTTTAAAATGTATCCTTGATAATAACGGATTATATACACGTAGATAAACGGGGTTAATTGGTTCAGATACAATTAACCACCCGGGTGGCGCTTGATGTGTGAATGAATATAATATATATCCTTGCTCCGGAGTGCCACTGTGGTGGCTAGACGTTGAAAGATCTACTTGATAGCTGCCATCAATTACATCACATACTAGATTGACTGCGATCGTTGATGTTATATTAACAATACCAGGCTAGATATGACGGACTCCACCGTATGGATCATTATTATGTTTAAGAATAACCGGTGGCAGGATTGTTTTTCTCCATGATTCAAGTATTTTGGAAAATAATCTTTAATAAGATCGTCAAGTGATTTTTTTATTTCAGCGTTATTTAAATCTGGTATTATAAATGTTTGTAAATCTTTTTCTGTTATTTTGTAATGATCAAGAAATAGTTGTTTTTGTTTTGGAACTGCGTAAGGATTTCCATTGAGTTTAGTCGCAATGTTTATAATACTTCGATTGGCGATGTATAAATCAAATAAGATCCCATTTAAATGTTTTATTGTTTCGATTATCTGATTTTTTTACACCATCGTCATACTGTTGTGATAATGAAATAAATAAACTTCTTAAATCATGAAATGTTTTATCGTATTCAGGTTTGAATTCATCTATGAATAATTTAAAAAATTCTTCATCAACAATCTCTCTAGAAGTCTGCATCCTGGCGTCTACGATGACATTAAATGCTGATCTACTTATCTTGGGGATCCTTTTACCGTCAAAATCAGTAAAGTAATTTTCATTGTTGCTTGGTTCAAATTCAAATCCTATATAATGTCATGGACATTTATTTCGATATTCTGGATCTTTAATGAATCTTTTTTCGCTTGTCTTAAATTCTTCCCGCGCTGGTTCTGGAATTCCATTTGACCTTGGTCTGGGGAACATCAGGCCATCCTAACACAGATCTGATCGAACTTCGATAAATATCTACAACATAATCAGGGGAATTTATTTCAATCGCCGGTGATAATGTTGGTTCGTAAACAGTGATTGCTATTTTGGATTCTTTTCCTGTAATAGATTTAATTCTGCGTTGGAACTCATCATTAATCTGTTCTATTTGATAACTGACCGTTGAAATTCCAACAATTTGCCAATCAGGAGTTCCATCAGGTTTATTATTATTTGCAAATACCAGTGAATTGTTTGCTGGTAGTCCACCAAACGATTTGACCTGATATTTGGCCAGCTATGATAAACTCGTAATTGTGCTAATGCTATTTCACTTGCTGAAATTGCAGTTGGAAAGTTAACGTTAAATTCAGGATTGGTCGAACTTAATGATATCATAGTAGTTTTTGCATGCGTTGTATTAGTGACGATCTGTTGTAATAGTTCTAACGCTGACATTATTTAAAATACTTCGTATTTAATTATTATTTTAATAGAACGCGTTGCGTTCTCTCTCGGGAATTCAATCTTCCACTTTATCACAAGTTACTTTATCACTAGAATCGCTAGCGATTCTAAATGCTTCGTCATAGGTTTTCATTATCGTTGCGAACTCCTCATCAGATATTTTACCATCGCTGAGGAACGCCGAAAGATACGATGATAGTTTAGAATAAGATGTTGTTACTGTGTGTACTTTTAATATATACTCGTGTAATTTATCATTTGTACTTGTAGATATCTTCTTAGCGATAATACTGAGAATGCCTGCGATAATCGTTGAAGTTGAAACGACAATTGTTACAACTGCAGGTGCTGTCATTGTTATTGTTGATAATAATAATCCGGTTCCAGCAATAACAGCAGAAACTGAGTAAACAATTATATCAATAACAACCATACGTCTGCGTAATTTTTTTACTTTTACTGTATAATAGTCGATGATATTTTTTTGTTTGGTTTGACACTCACATACTTGATTGTATCTGTTACGCTGAACGTCGATAAGTGACTCCGTCACTAGGGTTTGATTCATTATACAATGACAACGTCATGTAATTAAGTAATTACTTGAAAAGTTTCAGCTACGAATTCCAGACACCACCATTAACGGCTCGGGGGCATTTCCGTTGATGTCAACGTAAATGTTTCTTTGATGTTCTTATTTAGCATCACCAGTAGAGGATTATAAAGCACATTCGGTGATGATGAAGTGGCCGCAGTAATTTCCAAACCGTACACGGACAGCCTGTATAACCCAGTTACTTCTGCGGTATGTTCGAGATTGTTATCGCGCGGTGTCCATGTTGATGATCCTGATGCTACTGTGTACACGATATTTTTAATTTGTCCGTGTGGAATTTTAATCAGATTAGTTTTTTTAACAATATTAGGTATTCCACTGACAATGTCGTTGAGTTTTGTATTAATGTCAGCAAGGTTTATGTCAACATTTGGTGGACTTCCAAAAAAATCATTAATAGATCTGTTTATATTTCGACGAAAATTTAAGAACGTTTGTATGTGATTAGTAAAATTAGTATTGAGTGTAGTCATTTCATCATTGATTGTAGCTAACGAAGTTGTCATAGGAATTTCCTTATCGTCTACATATTTCTTCGTTGCAGCGTCGAAATCTGATTCTGGTATTCTAAGATTATTAATACCATTATTATTCATGTTGAGAAATGCACGCATTATACCACCGTTGACTAATACGTACTTAGATTCTTGATCATCGACGCACTTTTTTGTTGCTGCATCTGTATCTGCGGCTGGGTTTCCAAGATCTATAATTTTATTTCGATTCATGATAATGGTACCAATGAATGAATCACCAGCTCGCTTGATAAAATCGTTAACTGACTTACCGGAATCTTGTATTTTACCTTGATCAGCAAAAGTAACGATATTATTAATAACCGCGGTGGGAATTAGTATAAGAACATTTCACAGTAGTATATTACTTGTCTTTAATCGTCCTTGTTTATCCTGAAAAACAACGACTTCATTTTGTTCCACACTTGTGATATTTAATAAATCATTGATTTCATTTCTGAGCTGATCAAGAGTTCCATATTTAGATAAATCGATTTGCTGCTGAGCTTTGCGAGATGATCTTCCATAAATATCTACCATTATATTTACTAATATCTGTTTAAGTGTGACAACGTAGTATATTCATGCACGACTTTATGAGGTGGCGTTGTTGATTTTGATACAGCATCAAGTACAGCGAGTACTTCTCGACCACATATTGGCGGATCCATTAATTTTTGTGTTGGTAATGTTGAATACCAGATCTTAGAACGCATCGAATTCTGACTTTGCATAGCAGTACTTCGTACTGTGCTAACATATTTTAAAAATTCTTTTGGTGGTGCCAGTCCATATGAATCAAAATAAACAATTCCACGTGGATCAATTGAATATGCCACCCAATGAGTGCCTGGACCAGAGTTTTTTTCGTGATTAATGATACCAGTTTCATGTTGCATTGCAACGGTAGGTAACTGATCACGCATAAAAACTCCTCTAAAGTTTTTTATATTCCGTTGCTTAGCAGCATTAAGTGAATCAAAATTAGACATAGGAAGAATCGTCGAATTCGATGACGAAGTCACCGGGGCAGTCTTAGACCTTTTCCGTACCATGAATATGGGGTCCCTGGCAATCTTAGACCGCGACCGTATGCTGGGCCTAATAATCTTAGACGGCCCGGCTGTGGCACGTTTGGTGCTCTTAGACTTCTTCCGTGTTGTTTTGCCCGTGATCTTTTTTTTTAAGTTTTCTGCGTGCATAATTCCTTGACCCGTTGCTTTTTTTAAAGCCATTCCAGCAGCGGTTCCAACAGCACCTAATGCAGCTGCTTTTGCAACAGCTGGGACTGCAGCGGCTATTATTGCTGGTAATGCGGCAAGAAGTGGAAATATGCCACCCGTTTTAACGATGTCTTTAATGACACTCGCAGAAAGATTAAGTTTTATACCTTTATTGAATTTTTTTGCTTCATTGAAATGCCTATGCTGGCGTTCTGATAATGATAGCTTATTCGGACCACCTGCGATTTGTTCTCGCTTTAGTGATATTTTTACCGCACAATTATTTTTTGATGATGATTGTAGCTTTTTAATCTGACCAGGAGTCAAACTGACATTAACTAGATATGACATTTATAATTATTATGAGTGATCTAATTACATGTTTTCTACTGGGGCATCAATAAATCTCATTCGTCCACCAACACCTTCAAGTAACATTGATTTATCGCTGAGTATAACAGCGATTGCCCTATAACCACCAGCGGGCAGTCGAGCTACACGAGCTCGAAAGTATATATCAACAACAGATTGTCTGAACAAATCTAAGTGTTCTAATAAAAAGTAATATATTGAATACAGTGTTGTAAAATCATGCTGAGATATCTGTAAACCAGAATCAATATTCTGATCACGCCCCATGAATGTCATTAATCGATGATAAGCACGTGCTACATGATTTTGATCGAAATTTAGCAACACTTCTTCAGAAGGTTCTTGATGTCCATTTATCCTCAGAGAAACTTCACTAACCCCAAGCGTGTCAAACACCATTGGATTTCCTTCCTGTGAGTTTACTCTGGCATTTTCCTGAAACGCGATAAATATATGTCGTGGTGCTGACACCCCCTGCTGTGATGCTATCTGCCATGTGAATAATCCAGCAACGGCACCTTGAATACTATCTGTGGTCATAGTCAACCATGACAACGTTGATTTACCACCTTGACTCATAAAAGAAAGTAAACGTTCTTCTTCGGTAATCGATGGAGTCATTACTGGCATCCACAGCGAAAGTTTTGTTAATATTACTTTACCTACATCAATGGCAGCACCACGCCATACTGCATCGTCGTCGGTGGCTTTTCTAACAAGTACAACTGTGTGTTTAGCGCCAAATATAACCTTCCTAACATTTCTGCAGAATCCAAATATATGTGACAGTGGAATCGCACATGAAAAATTTTCCTCATCGTTTAACATTGTTCGACGTGATGCGAATCCTAAGTTAAAATCTTCATTCATCGATGCGATTTCAGTTCCAGCTGCATTTAGTGTCACATTTCTACTTTCTGGATGATCAGTTGTATCCATTGCAAACATCATTGATGGACCAGCTGATCTTGAGTAATCATCGCTGCATCTTGCAAGACCAAGTATCGTCGTGGCAACGTCGACGTTTTCATGACAGATCTCAATCTCTCGTCCATCAATGATATATGCTACACTTTTAAATAACGCCATAATACCATTATTGACAAAAACAGGTCGGTCTAAAAGTCCATAATCTGTATTATCTGCTTTTAAACGTCTACCTTCGACTTCAATAAATGCTTCAGCGGGTAAGAAATATTTGCTTGTATCTTGAACTTGTATCTCAATTCTTCCACGCTCGTCAGGTACACGTGCGTCATAAGAATAATATTGATTATCACGTACCGATTCATCTTTAAGTACTGATGCATCCATGTCAAACGCGGGATCAGATATACGCTTGAACATCTTTATTATTATTGTCTTCGTCTAACACGAAGACCGCTTCCTGCTATCAGACTAGCGGTTATATTTTTTTCTTTTTCTAACCCAACATTAGTGTTGGTAGTCAACTCTGCTAGTTTTTGATTAGCAGCTTGATTTATTATTTTGCTGACATTTGCGGGCATCACTTCAGTGCTGGCCAGTTTCACTGGTTGAGGTTTTCGTCGTATTAATCGCGCTAGTCTATCCTTGATTGCTGAGAATGTTTTGCTAACAACATCACCAACAGCGCCAATACCTTTTTCACGAACAACATCAATAGCTTTCATTCCCAGTCGCTTTGCAAGCGGTATTGCTTTAGGGGCTAACTTTCTAAATAGACCTTGAACAACATCACCTAGTCCATCTCCGTAGGTCGTTTTGTATACTGGAATCGTGAATTTATTACCCTGACCATGGTTGGTCTATGAGTATTGTGTATAATCATATTATTATTAAGTGATTTTATCACTAATTGCATCTAATTACATACTTAGTCACTATGATAATCATAAGTGACATCGTCACTAATTTCATTAATAAGGGACCGATAAACACCAATATCCATAACACCACCTGTAAATAATCGTTGACAAATATCAGCTGCTTCATTAATGATTTCTGGGGAATTATTGCCAGCTCGTTTTCCTGCAATGAGAATTTCTAGTCGATCAACATCAGCAAGGACGTTATTAGGACAAGTAATAAAGCCACTTCCTAAACCACTTCCAGTTGCACCAGGAGCATCATGATATTCTTCTTCCTCACTTGTTTTTTCTTTTGGTTTCGGTGGTGTTTTTTTAATTGGTTTCGATGGTGTTTTTGGTGATTCTGGATAATCACTAAGTGATCCATCCCACGTTTTTGATTTTGAAGATTGTTGTTTTTGTTGTTTTTGTTGTTGTTTTTGTTGTCTTTGTTGTTGTAATTGTTGTTGTTGTTCTAGCGGTAATTGTATAAACGAAATATAACTATCTACTGCATGAATATATTCCATATATTTTGGATCATCATTTCTGGCCTGATCAACTTTGTAATGTGTACGAAATATCCATTTGTACCAAGTTTCACGACTCATAGTTTGATCAGCACATTCAGGTTTTAAAAATTGTCCTCCTTTGTTGTAGCCTTTCACAGCAAGCGCAGCTAATTCTCCTACACTTTTAGTCTTTGTAATATTAATAATAGCATCTTCGGTAAATTTGTCACCTATATCAATTCTCTCTCTTGCTTGTTCTTCTTCTAGTTTTTCTGGTTCTTGTGTACGATTCTTTATATCACCTATTTCATCACGAACTTGTTCAATACCTTCAAGTATTTCTCGCATTGGTTGAGCAGCAGCTATTTCACCTGGAATCTCCCGTAAAATCCTTTTTGTTTTCTTAGTTCGCTCTGCTATTTTTCCAGTTGCTTCAGCGATTTTCTCTAATACAGGAAGAAGACCTTTAGTTGTTTCTGTAATAGGTTTAAATAATTGTTTTGTATCCTCTGCAAATTCAACTTGAGATTCCTAACGTGATTGTAGTTGTTGCTTGACAGCATCACGGACGGGTAAATATTTTTTGATTGCATTTAGTCGCTCTCGAGCTAATCTAGCTGAGTGTGGTTCTCCAATCATTATTGATAATATTTATAATGGCTGTTTAATTTACAACAGCAGAGGGGGTGAACGACCAGCGTTGAGTGACCAACACGTAAACGAAACATTCCTAAAAATAAAAACGCGCGTCAGAGAAAGTAACAAAATGAGCTAACTCAATAGTTAGAGGTTGTGGTTTAACGTTATTGACCTTAAGATTTCCTTTTCGTAGGAAGGTTTAGTTTTCATAAATAAGGTCTCGAACAAAAATGGTTTGTTCACCCCCTCTACTGCTACATTATCCTGACACAAGGCTGACCAGTCTTAACACTAACCTTATAATGTCGAGCGCCAAGCGAGGCAGCTGCTAGTAGCATTTTGATAAGTCTTTGGCGTGACTCGACCAGGATTCGACCCTACGACCTCCCGCATTCGAGGCGGACGTTTTAACCACTTGGGCCACCGGAGAGGTCTCCGACAACAAGTTTGACTTACTATATAGCTTGATTTCTGTTTCGAATAGATATATTTTTCTTTCAAATTTTACTGTACATAATATTTACAGTTATTACACACATAAATTTAACCAAGAATTCCTTGCTCTGGAGAAGGCAAAACATTAGAAGTGTGAATTCGAAGCTCCAGAAAAACAGGGGTGAACGCAAAATTACTTTCGGATGTGGAGAAGGCAAACATTTGGTGCTTAGCTATCAAGTTTTGTCGATGTAGGCCAAAACATGCACAAAATGGAAACCTAGGTATTTGACCCGTGACTGAAGAGTTGTTCTACATTTCCACTGTCCTGTCCTGGATCAAGTTACCCATTACTTCGCTGGTATATGTCCAACTAAGCAGACTTTATTCTAATACGAAACTGCGATGGCTAAGAGATTATCGAGCCGGACTCGCACTCAGCAGATTGGATGGTTCGTTAGTTGCCATACCATCACGATTCCACTGTGTCTCTTGACAAAGCATTGCAATCCCATTGCCTCGGCGTACTATTGTCCTTCAAGATTCAATGTTATTCAGTACAAACCAAGAACTGCATTTTAACACATTTAGTTCATACATAGTTACTTCTTTTGTTGTACCGAGCAAATACTGCACCAAATGTGTATGTAACGTGACCGAGAGATTAAACACATTGACCTTTAGTACACGTTTTGGTAGAGGCAAAGTTATGTTACTTCCCTTTTCTATCGTGTTCCCGGAGTTGTAGTATATACTACAACCGTGTGTGAATTGGATTTTTAACGTAGCTTTAACAATGTTCCAGTCATATCGCTACGATGTCTGCGGTGTGCTTATAGTGATGTCAAACATTGGAGCATCATCCCACCGACATGAAGCATGATGTCTCACCCAGCCATATTATCCTGATGCCATGCCGACAGTCCTAATACTAACCTCAATAGCTAATGCAGTCGAGGCAGCTCTTAGTGCCATTGGTATCAGTCTTTGGCTTGACTTGGCGGGGGTTCGAACCCGCGACTTTCCGCATCAGAGGAGGACGCTCTAACCACTTAGGCCATCTGAGCGGTCTGCATGTACTACAAAAAAGTACGTTTGCATTTATTGATATTCATGTGCATTATTATACATAGAGAGCATTAACATATCGAGATCGAGCGGTCTGTTGATAAGTGTGGACAAAAATTACAAAGTCTAAACGGCAATGTGTCAATGGAAAATTTGACCCTCCAAATTATGAGAGATAAAGGGTCGGAAGTTACTGGAGAAACATACTTTGAAATACATATATCTTCATCGTTAACTAAAATATAAATTCGGACTACGTCCATTTTCACCGTCAAGATCATTCTTATCAGAGAACGGGAATGTATATATTTCTATGTTACCTATAATGTAAAACTCTGAATACTGACATCACGCATACTTTATTACTATCCCTCACGTGTGAATACTATCGAAAACCTAGTTTCTAATTACAATACTATACATATTGTACAATCCAGCACCCATGCATTTGATTACAATCTAAATGGACATCGCTAAGGTCCAACCTCCGCTTTTTGATTATAATGCTACACATATTCATACTATCCAGCTGCTGGATTTTAATTACAATCCCACACATATTTTACTATTGAGCACCCGCATACTTTGGTTCCAATCTAAGCACAGAACCCTATTATCCAGCGACAGCGTTTTGATTAGAATCCAAAATAACATCGCTACTATACAGCAACAGTTTTGTGATTACAATTCCCATCTTTTTGAATACAATCCAAACATAAAGACACCAACTATCCAGCAGTCGCATTTTGAAACAATCCAAAAAACGCCACTACTTATCTAAATGGAAATGATATAAGTATTTATACACACACTCTGTGTTTGCATGCTATCACACAAGAAATTTAGCCATGAATAGGAAATTCGATTTTTAAGTTGCCATCATAGAGGGTGTCAAAATTATGTTTCGAAACACATTGCAAAGCTCCCACTAACTCTAAACATGTGCCAAAAGACAAAAGTTTTAGGTATATAATTTTTCATTTTTAATTATTCTGTCTGAATAAACATTTTTAGTTTTTAATTGCTAAGTTTCCATCTAATTTTTTTGTTCAAATTTACAATGTCAAATTTAACTTGTTGCATTTTTATTTTTCAAATTAATCTTCAAATTTCGTTTCTTGAATTTATTTGTTTTAAATTTTCCTTTTCAATTATACATACGAACATAATGAAATGTATTGCGTTGCAACGATACATGAAAGTACCGTACGGATTTTGGATGCTTTTCAACGAAGTTCAATTAATACATCAAAGTCCCAGACTAAAAGGTCCCATGCCGGTTTTGTTATAGTTAGATGCGACAGACAACGTAGGTCTACACTGTTGTATCCTGGCTAGAACTCGGTTGACTTGTTTCATAAATTGCATCAGCCGACAGCTTTCCTCTTCCATTGACATGACTATCAATAATTATAACATTCTTGAGTTTTGCGCTTCGACTCATTTCTAGATTTGTGATCAAACGTTAAGCTTTACCAATACCAATGCTGGTGACCACTCTTACGTTATTTGCATTGTTACGACCATGTAATTGAAATACTTGTGTGTTAAAATTTGAATTCTTTTTATTTCATTTTAGTATCATTTTGTTGTGATGGTTGTTATATGGGATCTGGTATTTTGAAAGAAACATCGTGTTTATTTAGAACGTAAATATGATTCGCATGAGCACGATTTTTGCATGTCGGTTTGTCGATTCAAGTAAACAGTCGGCAAAAGCAAAATATGACTCGCATGGGCACGATTTTGCATGCCATAGTTTGTCGATTTAAGTAAACAGCCGGCAAAAGTGATTGGTTGTGGCCAAGGTAATTTCTAATTATACGTGTACTGCGATGGTCAGATTTTGACATAACCACGCGTTCTGCATGCGAGCTTGCTTGAAATGACGTCCCACTTCGTTTTAAATACTCAGGTTTCTGTGAAATAGTTAGTCAAGGGAGAGTCATTTTTTAACACCTTGTAGAGTCGTTCTTATACCTTTAAGAACAATGTATGTTTTTTTGTGCTGGAAAGAGTTTATTTTGCTTTCGAGATGTGTCTTGTTATAGATGACAGCTATAAGAGATCATCTATTTTATTAATAATAATTATTTCCCTGGAGAACTACACAACCGGCTTTGGACAAAGACATTTAGTGAAACTGATTCTAAATTGGAACAGAACAGTAAAAATTGTGATTCAAAGTGAAAATTCTGGACATTTGTGTAAAGACTTCATATGACGTCATCGTCCACCATCTTGGAACGGAATTGAGATTCAAACCAGTTTCAGTTAGAACTGTTTATTGATAGGACTTATGTTTTCACAATTCTAGGACAAATGTTTGGAATTTTTCCGCAAACCGTAAGTCCTATTTCATATTCTCACCTTTTCACCGTGTTTTCTAGGGACATAAATTATTTTTGTTAAACTTTACAACGCTTGTTGTCTTAGCTCTTTTCTTTTTGTTACTTTAAACGAACCGAAACGTAACAGCATGTACAGAGAAGCGAATTCACCAGACAAAACAACTATCGCTGCGGTGATTCGTAATCTGCGTGGGTATGATGACCATCTGATTTTGCAAGGAACGCAGCAACATTAAATGGAAAATAAATGTAATCCACAAGAGCATGACTTTTAGTCTGAGCATGCTGCAGTTAATTGACAATGTACACTTTTTTAAATAGCCTGGACGAGTGTTACGACCATTTAGTTTAATTACTTGTGTGATAGAATTTGACTTCTGTTTATTTCATTTAATATTATTATAATTTTCTTGTGATGATTGTTATATGGGATCTGGTATTTTGAATAGAAACATCGTGTTTATTTAGAACGTAAAAATGACTGGCATGAGCACGATTTTTGCATGTCGGTTTGTCGATTCAAGTAAACAGTCGGCAAAAGCTATGTAAATGATTGGTTGTGACCACGGTCATTTCTAATAATACTTGTTGACATTCTGTACTGCAATGGCGAGATTTCGAAATCGTCATGTGGTCTTCGTGCGTGTACATGAAATGACGTTGTAGTCCGCCTTAAATACTCGGGTACCTGCGAAATAGTCTCGAGTCATATTTTAACACCTTGTATAGCAGTTTCTAATACTTTGAGAAGATATTCTTTTGTGCTGGAAAGAGTTGTTCGTTTGTACGTCTGAAGAACAACTGTAGAACGACGTGTTTTGTTATGGATGATAGCTGTACTTATCTACCTTTTAAATAATAATTTTCCCTGGAGAACTATACATAACTGTCTTTGGACAAAGACACTTGGTGAAATTAATTCTAAATTGGAACAGAACAGTACAAATTGTGATTCAAAGTGAAAATTCTGGACATTTGTGTAAAACCTTCGTCTGACGTCATCATCCGCCATCTTGGAACGGAATTATGATTCAGACTACTTCAGTTAGAACTGTTTATTGATAGGACTTATATGGTATTTTTCACAATTCTAGGACAAATATTTGGATTTTCTTCGCAAATCGTAAGTCCTATTTCATACTTTCACTTTTTCACCGTGTTTTCTAGGGAAATAAATTATTTTTGTTAATTTACAAAGCTTGTTGTCTTCGCTCTTTTCTTTATGTTACTTTAAACGAGCCGATACGTAACACAAGCTAGTCTGTAACCTTGTGGCAAATGGAAATACTCAGTTTACAGCCACTAGTCGATGCAGTGCCTCATACCCTATAAAAAGGAGTGCATCGTTGTGAGTCCGTGAACTAATCTGAGTTGTTTACTGAAACTCAGTTAATGTAAATCGAATATATTTCCTCCTGTACTTGAAAAATTCGTGATACAGCCATGCGTGTGTCTAATCTCGATTGCGATCAATACCTTTCATCACCGGGAAAGGCTGGAATGCACTGTTGTCAAAAGCCAAGTATGAATTTGAATTACTTAGCGAATAAGACCAGCATATGTGTATTGAAAGGGTTATGATTCGCGGTATTTCCAGGTCGAGTCGTCGCTACAATAAGGCTAGCAACCCAAATGAGGATGGGTATGTTTCTGATGTTCCAAACAACTGCATCATGTATTTTACCTCCATCACCTTGTTTGGATGGGCAGCAGGTGCATTTTGGCAGGTTCTAGTAGGTCAATAAGTAGACGTGAACATTCAAATGTTCGACGGAAAGAGTAATATTTGACAATTATTTGAAGTCGACCTGGTGTATCCAGACGATCTGTACAAAACTAGTAAGCGGGCCCTGAGTGGCCGAGTGGTCTAAAGCGCTGTCCGTTACGGATCACTGCCATCTCACCTGTCTGCGTGGGTTCGAGTCTCGGATTCGGCCAATGTAGATATGTGAGAAAGCTTGCCAGTAGCTTCTCGTGGGTTGGTGGTTCTTTCCGGGGTTTTCCCGGGTTCTTCCTCCACCATTAATACTGGCCGCCATGTATAGCCTATCGTGTGCTGAAAAATGGCGTTAAGTCCTACAACAACAACAACAACAAAACTAGTAATGAATGTCCACTAGCACCGGAAGCGCTGTATCTGCCCGGGAGTGGTTGCCCCTTAATAGTCAGAAGTATAAATGATCATGGACACAAATATACATTATGCCCAAAGATATTAACACATCGGATTGCTGAAAACAATTCGCATACGTAATTTGCAATTATAAATGCGAATGGGTGTATGTCAGGGACACATCGGATGCTTATACGTTGCCACAGAGTATGGCTGGCCCTGTACAGTGAAATACATACTTACGCTTAAGGTTCGCGCATATTCCAAAATGAACCATGACGGTAGTTCTATATCAGCGGAAATGATATGTAAATCCTCTAGCACAAACACAAACATTCTACAATGAGCAGCTCATTCATTCACAGGTGTTAAATGGCAACGAGTTAGCTACAGCGGAATGTTGATGCGGCCTGAGACTCTAAAGACATCGAAAGACCATAGTGTCAGTAGTACAACGTTGTCTAACATTTAACGTCCACACTGGATATAGATTTCGGAGAACAGAGTGGGTTGAGGGAATGGCATAACGACGCACATAAGTTGTTTGTTAACGACGGCACACCAATTACATCATGGACCCATGTACGTTTCTCACTTCGATGCATGAACTTGTGTGAAGCTGTGGTCGTACATCCACCGGCATCAAAATATTAACACAGGTCAAAGGCATCTCCGTTAGGGGCCGTCGGAACTGCATCCACGATGACTAAAAAGTAGTGAGTAGAAAAATTATTCGATTACCAATATAAACTGGGGGAACGCCATCAGGCAGAAATGCAACTACCCTTTACAAATTTGATTTTACTCTATACGGCAAAGCCAGTCAATTGCCACAGGCAAGTGGAACACATTGTTAAAATGGATTCATCAAGCCCTGGGACACATTGGGTCACATAAGTAATAGCACGTAGTAATATGGGTTTGTAAAGCCACTTTCGTGTGTCGATTATTAAACCCGATGCTTCGCACGATTATCACTGATTTTTTACTCTACCATTACAAACTCGGTTGAAAGGGTCGATATGTAGACCTCTTGTTTTTTTAAACAAGCATTCACAACACCATGTAGTAGTAGTTAAATAGGCAGCTCCTAAACCAAACCGAGAATTACCCTATAAAACGTTCTATTTTGTAATTTTATTAAGGAGTCATTTTCAGCTCAAAATAAGACTAAAAATATTTTATTGGAGTGGCCAGAAATTTTTTTTGTGATCTTGGAGAGGAGACCCCATCCCTCTACCAAAAAATTGGAAAGATGATCCTAAACCAAAAACAGATTCTAGACCAGAACTCCAATGACCTGTTGGATTAACATTTTTAGTGACAAAATATTTTTTTTTTTTTCAGTATAGTAATAGGCTGATCCTAAACCAAATGCGGATTCTAGATCAGAGACTTCCACCCTGAAGATTTCTCGGAGAAAGAATAAACCTTTTTTGATTGAATTAACCTCATTTGACCTCAATGGAAAATTACTGGCACTGATTACTATCCATTTGACCTCAATGGAAAATTACTGGACACTGATTACTATCCATTTGACTTCAATGGAAAATTACTGGCACTGATTACTGTCCATTTTAACCTCAATGGAAAATTGCTGGCACTGATTAACTGTCCATTTGACCTCAATGGAAAATTACTGGCACTGGTTAACTGTCCATTTTGACCTCAATGAAAAATTACTGGCACTGATTAATCTGTCCATTAGATCTCAATGGAAAATTACTGGGCACTTTAGTTACAAATAAACTTATCTCTACATACAGACGGGCCTTCTCATACGTCCAACATATTTTGTACACTCTCCCCATGATAACCCCGAGTTGAGTGCAAAAGTACACCCACCACGTGGTTACATGGTGGGAGAGTGTATTTTTTCTGTTGGGGTTCGCATCCACAATTAAAATAATTTTTTTGGTAATCCAGAACCATACCTACCGACATATGCCAGTGATGGCAATCGAACCACAGACCTTCAGTACGAGAATTTCAGCTTCATGCATTGAGCTATGAAATCCGATTACATATATATCTATCTATCTATCTATATATATATATATATATAATTTAAGAAATTACTATATACTTACCAGTTGCCTAGTTTGTGAATAACATTAATCTGAAATCTTACATTTATACAGAAAAACGAAATTAAGTCTATTTGTACAGAAAAACGAAGCGGCTGTTTACATTATAGGCAGGACTAAAAAATCAATAGGTGGGTTTTTAGCAAGCTTGTAAAGAATCAGGAAATTCTATTTCAGTACGGCTTTAGAAACAGAAAGACTGACTAAATGCACCTGGAAATCATTTAACAGACAAAACGAACCAACTAAAATCACCGGCAGCGCTTTATTACAGACAGTTTGTAAAGGTTCAGGGAATTTGGTTTCAGTATGGCTTTAGAAACAGATAGAATAAATACTCCACAAAATTACAAGTAATTTTGCCAATCACTTAACAGACAAAACAAACTCACCAATCACCTGCTGCGCTTTACAGACAGTCTGAAAAATCATTACAGTGCATTCATACCAATCTAGAACAAGCTGAACGGTATTATCTCCCTTCTATAATGCCCAAGTGCTAAAGTATTAATTCCATCTTTACAATATCTTTTATCATCAAAATTACTAAGTCCACGTTTTATTATTGTATCTGTCTCAAGCTTATGAAGATTCGTTCTAATGACATTTGTCTTAACAAAACTGACATTATTGTTTAGCGCGGTTTTAAAATCATTAAAATTCATCATCTTTCCACATATCCGCGAGGGATACCTTAGCCTTTCTTTGTAAGTTTATCATCATCTAATATCACAGCGTACATCTTGCTCCTTAATCCAACAAACTCTCTCACCGGCACAAAAATAAACTCGTCCTTCATTTTACCAATAACTTTTTATTCATATTATCATTAAAACCACTACCAGTCGGGTAATCTGATGAATCAAATAATTTTTATTGTTATAAATATCCTCATAGACATCTTCGCATTTTAAATTATTAACTAGTAAATCTGTATTAGTAAATAGCAACTCTGAATCTGGCCACTGCTTTTTAGTAAAATTATAGTGAAAATCATACATTAGCCACTTTGATATATCAAGTACAGCTGCACCAACATAAATCGGTTTATTTAACTTTAAATTTGTCTTTCGTCGTTGTATTGCAACAAGATTTTCATAAATATTTTCATGCTGACAAAACCATCATCGTTAACTAATTTATTTCTGCGACTTACATTAGATTTAACAAGTTTTTTCAGATTTTCTATGTTTTCTGTATTTTGCTTGTCTTTCCATAATTATTATATATAAATTTTATATAAAACAAAAACTTACTGCAGATAATTTTCAATACAACATCGAAACATATTAGCTGGATTATGTGTTAGTTTATCAAACAAGAAAAGGTTATATTTATCCGCTGTTGCTTTATGAAAAAGTTCAATAAATTTATCTTTCGTTACGTCGCCACATTGATCGTTTGCAATATTTCTAATGTCAACATTGTCCAGTCCCGGAAATAATATAAAACAACCAGTATTTCGCCTAATAAATCTGTCAACATTATAAAAACCTTGAGCTAAATAAACAGAATTACATTTCTTATTACACGATAGTGAAAAATACGATCTTATTTATTCATCTCTACATTATTTAGCGGAATATCGTCAAAAACTACTATCTTCTGCTCGGACGAATCAAGTTGATTAACTGGAACAAGATCTTCTGGTTGTCTGATAATTAAAAAAATCTTCAGCAGCATCAAGATCAGCCCGAAGTTTATCATTATATTCGCTTAGAAGCTCGTACTTATCTTGCTGTGGATTAATTGTATAAATATAAACTCGATCGTAATTAAAATTATCGCTCAGCAGTAAATTCATGATCAAATTTTTTTTTCTCGACCCAGTTCGCCCAACAATAAGGTAATGACAATCTGGAAGTTCATTGTTATGTTTATGTTTCACCAACCGCTTTGTATCAAAATTTAATATCGGTGACGACGTTGTCGTTAATTTTGCCATTGTTTGTTATATATTTTATGTTATATTAAATAAATAATGAGCCATTATACAAAATTTGGAACAACATTGGGGGATTCGTCGGCAACAATAACAAACGGTAATATTGATTTATCAGGTTACCTAAAAAAATCTGGAGACACAATGACAGGAAACCTGTCCATTTCAAATCAGCGAGTAATAGATTTAGAAACAGATTATCCGCCAATAAATGTTGTTGATACACAAGCTGATAGTTATAAACAACTACAATCCGTCGACGGCAATAAACTAGATAAATCTGGCGGAATTTTAAGCGGCAACTTAGACATGTCAGGGAAAAAGTTATAAATTTAGAGACTGGATATCCACCGGCAAACTTAAATCAAACTCAAGCGGTGAGTTATACACAACTAAAATCTGTTGACGATAATAATTTGTCACTGACAGGCGGAGCTTTAAGCGGCAACTTAGATATGTCATGGAAAAAAATAATAAATTTAGAGACTGGATATCCACCAGCAAACTTAAGTTATACACAAGCGGTAAGTTATTCGCAGTTGAGGTATGTGGATGATAACAAACTTGATAAAATCGGCGGAACGGTTATAGGTAGTATTAACATGTCGAGTAAAATAATTATTGGGTTAGAAATTGTATATCCGCCAGAAAACTTAAATCAAGCACAAGCTGTCAGTTATGCACAACTAAAATCTGTTGACGATAATAAACTTAACAAAGCCGGCGACACAATGACAGGTAATATTAACATGTTGAGTAAAAAAATTATAAATTTAGAGACTGCATATCCCGCCAGAAAACTTAAATCAAACACAAGCTGTAAGTTATGCACAACTAAAACCTGTTGACGATAATAAACTTAACAAAACCGGCGACACAATGACAGGTACCCTTGCATTGAGCCTTGATTCAAAAATAACTGGACTACCAACAACCTCACCACAAGCCGATGCTGATGCTATTAGTTATGCCCAGTTAGAGGAAGAACTTGCCCCCATATTTTAAGAACTCCGGTGGACCAATGTCAGGTAATATAAACATGAGAGACAAAAAAATAATGACGACTTACGTTCCAGTTAACCCTAACGATCTGACAAATAAAGCGCACGTTGACAGTCTGCCTAGTGGTATAAGACGAATTAAAAATAATGTTGGGATATTCCAACACTTTATAAAGCAACTGACAACCGAACCGGGTTTGAGGTAAGTGCATCAGCATATTATCCTGAAAATTATCCTTATTACGCTTTCTCTGATGGACATGAGTGGACGACCAACGGAGAAGTTGACCATTTTTGGATTAAAATTAAATGTCCCACTGCAGTTGCTATTTGGCAATTTCATTTGCGAGGTCGATTAAACTCTAGAGCTGGGAGAATTTATAACTGGCAATTGGAAGAATCAAACAAGGATATCGACTGGACAACATTATATAGTGCAGTAAATATGTATATTTCAACCGCACAATATTTTACAATTCCAGTAGAAAATATTGTTGACTAGTACTTATATTTTCGAGTTAATTTTTTTCTGCTGAACATCCATTTCCGGGATTAACAGCATTTCAAATATATACACTCGATGATCAAATTTAATCTAATGCTATAAAATAATGTCAGAACCGCCAATTAGAACTGTTGCGAGGGAATTTTATGATTATATTCTTTGCTATAGAAAACGCTTTTTGGGTGAATCACTAGCGGTACGTGCGATAAGTACCAGAAAAAAAATTATCAATTCCAATGATAAGCTCTGTATTGTTAGAGGAAGAAAAAATTTTTGTTCGTGTTATGTATATGCGAGGACCACAACTAAAAGAAGCAATAGAAAATTTTGAAGTGATAAGTAGATACTGTCATCCTGATGATTGTCTGGAAGAACAAAAACAAGTTGAAATCCTGTTTAAAACAAAATATTGCTCGAGCTTGATTTTGGAAATTTAGATTTGATAATAAAATCGGACTTAATACAAGCACGAGCTTACGGTAAAAGAGATGATATTTAAAAATCTGTAGAAGATAGTCATGATAGCCTCAGCAGATTTATGGAATCTAAAATAATAAGAATAAAAAGAAACAACAAGTTATACAATAGTTTTTCAAAACGAGAAATTTTTAAGTATCTCGGTATGTACTACCACGAAACTATAATTAAAATCGTTACCATGGCACCAGACACTGAGTTAATTATTAAAGCGTACGCAAATGCAATTCTGCCAATGACACGTAAAAGACCAGAATTTGATCCGATTATTGTTGACAGATCTATAAAGATAATCCAAAATTTTGACGATGAAATTAGTGATCTTAATAATATTGAGCAAGAAAAGTTTTTTGATAAAGTCAGAGAAACAGATTAGTAGCAAAGCCTGATTCTTATTTCGATATAGATGAAGCGGATGATCTTCAATTTCCATCAATCCAGAGCTCTAAACAATTGCTAATACGAAATTATTGCAATGAAGTCGAGAAAATACTTACAAAACCATATGAAAAATTAATGTTAAAAGTAGCTTCTGCTATTGGTCTGATAACAATTGAACTAAAATCGCTCAAAAAATTAATACTAGCAAATTTTGTGGCCGCATATGTAATTATCAGACAACATCTTGTTTTAAAAAATTACACGTTAGATCAAATAAGCTTGGTATTAGGTTATATTGATAAAAAAGAAAGCGATTACAGTAATTTAGTGAATGAAACAGATTTGTATGCGGTTGAAGTAGGAAATACTTTTGACTCATACAGTTGGTTAAAGAAAAATGAGGTGCTAACAGATGAACGATATAAGAATACTTCATTAGATGTTTATGACAAATACAGACTTTTTATAGCTGATCCTAATAATAATAAATTTCGTGAGTTTCTTGATTCGATTGCTGGTACTAGAATTTTTGTTTTTGTATAAACAATTTGTATAATGAATAAACATATCATCGATTTCAATCATATTTCAGAAGAAATTCCAAAACAAGATGTTGATGCACTAGTACAATATTACAAATTTTATCACAAAAACCTCTGGTGTGTAAAGGAATGTTATAAATACTACCGTAGAATACTTCGAGTAATATCATATTTGCCATTGTTAATGACTGGCTTAGGTATAATCTCAAGTGGAGCATTATTAAATCCGTTTTTGTTAATAATATCTGGCGTCAGTGTCTCTCTTTTAACACTTGTAAAAAAATTGAACCTAAACTTGAAACAAAAAAAAATGTTTGTAAAACAGCAAGTATCACTTACAAAAAAATACTTGATCAAATACGATCTTATTTGCGAGGCGTAAAATATGATATGGACGATTTAATACGCGAGTTTCGTGTTATTGACAGTATGTTAACTGATATCCTACCAATGAGAGTCGGCAGGTATGAAAAAGATTATCATAAAATATGGTTACAACATTAGATGTTTATTTTTTACTTAAATCATTATCAAATAAAATATCAACCATATTGTCAATAAATATCATTAAATCATCTGACCAACCTACTATTCTCATATCATTTTCAGTTGCGAATAACCATACTGACCCATATTTTGGTGATATATGATATCCAACTTTTTTAATACAGTCGCTTATTATTTTAGGTTTTATGCCAGTATAGCATGAGGCTGATTTTATGGAATCAAATCTCTTACAAAATCTGTTTGTTAGATCAAATCCAACATGTCGGATTGAATTATTGTACATTATATATAAATATTTCATTGTTTAATATGAAATTTCTATCAAAAAGGTTTATTCTTTCTCCAACAAATTTGGGTGGTCTGGTCCAGAATCCGCATTTGGTTTAGGATCAGCCTATTACTATACTGAAAAAAAAAATATATTTTATCACTAAAAATGTTAATTCAACAGGTAATTGGAGTTCTGGTCCAGAATATGTTTTTGGTTTAGGATCATCTTTCCAATTTTTGGTAGAGGGGTGGGGTCTCCATTCCAAGATCAAAAAAAAATTTCTGGCCACTCCAATAAAATATTTTTAGTCTTATTTTGAGCTGAAAATGACTCCTTAATAAAATTACAAAATAGAACGTTTTATAGGATAATTCTCGGTTTGGTTTAGGATCTGCCTATTTAACTACTACTCATGTGCGCATGTTGATTTTTCATTGTCATTTAGAAAGTGTTCTTAATACAAAATGCCGGTTAATATTTACAGACGCTACCCTACCGAGGCAGCCCTAATGTGAATCTGAGCAGGTTTACAACCAAAGCAGATATGAGTTAGTTTAATAGGCGGGTTATTATTGACCTCTACCAATCTAAAAATCTTAAAACATCTAACGTGGCTAATCCAGATGTTGTTACAAAATCTTGCCAAAACCAATGAAATCGGTGTTATTAGAGATTTTGCTCGTTTGCTTTTATCAAAGATTACTTAAACGCAGATGCTATAACAACTTCCCTCTGTATCAACTCCATTTAAAAACACAAAGTATTGGGCAGCGGGGAAAACATACCAAAAGAACTGAATATAAAAAAGCAAATGGTGGAATCAAGGTTTCAGTTCAGTTTAAATTCCAGTGAATACCTCTATCCAAGAATTTTATCAGAACACTTTTGTATTTCCATGTAAAATAATCACTTAACCAAAATTCAGCCCAAACTGGTCACAACATAAAACAACTCAAAAGTGCTAGATGTTAAAGCACGTATGACCAAATCCTCACAATCACAAGATTATATAGTTCTCTACTTGACCTCAGATCGCAATTAACATTTTCTAAAAGCAAAATACCTCATTGAATGAAACCTTCTAGAATGATCTAATGAGCCTTGTTTTTTAACAACACAATAACATGTAAAATCCACTTAGGAAACTCCAAAACCCTGACCCATATCAACATATTTACTCCTTGTTTACCTGAATAAAACTCCTGATATTATGTTCATGCAAATGGAGAATAATGAAGCTATTGCTAGTTGTTTACATAAAATGTAATTTTAAAAATAACAAAAGGTCAATCAGGTCAAGCAGAAATGAACGAAAATTTGGACAAGGTCAAGTCCAGCATACAATGTTACAATAGCATGTAATGAAATACAATTATTTTAAAACTAACAAACAAGTCTCCGGGTCGGCCTATGTATGTGAGAAATCTTGCCGGTAGCTTTCCATGGGCCGGTAGCTCTTCCCAAAGTGTTCCTTCCCCAGTTATACTTGAAGTCATCTATAGCCTATCATGAGCTCAAACATGTCGATAAGCCTGCAACAGCAACAGCTTGCAATCCTAACAGAATGGGGCAGTAAACACAGCGTAACATAACGTAAGGCCATCAGAGAGAAATAAAGAGGTGTGGCAAGAGCTCCCAGACATAAAAAGCAGTTTAACATATAGACATAAAGAATGTTCATGAGCATACTTCAGAAAAGTGCATGAAATCTTGGTATGCTAAAGGACAAAATAAAACAAAATCAAACTTTGGAACAATTCCAAAATAGAAGACACACTCTAAATGTATGTATATCGATCAGATCTTCTACAGAGTTAATGTCCAGCTATGTTCAGGATGGACTCTATCATGCAGCAGATACATCAGTATATTCATTGCAGTGAAAGTTTGGAACATATTTCTTTGATCATCTCATTTATGTCGTCATGAATGTCAAAACAACATTATGTCGTTTCCAACATAGCTTTTATTTCTGTCATAAATTCAACCGTTAAACTAATATGTAATTTTGATGGACCTGTTCTTGCACAATATATCCAACAGCTGAATATTCCAGTCCGATAGATCCCGAGTTATATTCGTCTTCGAGTTCCAGGTTGTTTGTTTTTTTCATCATCCTTTTCCTTTTCATTATCATGTCTCTCGTGATTCTGATATTGGCATTTAGTCTTATTGGAGCTTAGTTTTTTCTTGAGCATAATCTGTAATATCTATGACCTCAGGGGAAATCTGGATACATAAGGCCTCATTGTGGGCATTTGTACCCATCTATGCAGTATTGTCTCCTGTACCCACGACTTTTATCTCTACGAGAATATTGTTCGTTTTCAAATTGGCTAAATTTTATGGTAACCTGAACTTTACCTCGATGACTTTGATTTTCCTCAAATAGATTGGAACCCTTCTTTCCAAGAATGTTCGTGCGAATATAATTATGCACGTGCTTTCAAGATCAAGAATAATACCAATTTATTGTTCTGACATCTTTTGAAGATAGTTATTTTTCCCCTAATGAATCTATTGAAGTCGTTAATGACTGACTCAATCAGCTTAAACATTTTTTAGTCATTGATTTCTGCAGCGTTTCTTGCATGGTCTCCAAGAGAGCCTTGGATGGGAGATTCGTAATGCGTGATTTTAGTTCCTGAAGTTCGCCCGGTGTTTCCTAGGTGTTTACTGACTCATTATGCCCTTGCTTCCTCGTTTAATTTTCTACAGCATAGGACCTGGTCTCTTAAGTTTATAATTGTAAATATACATACAGTGATATATCCAACGATGCAGAAAAGTGTCTATGTGCAACCTGAATATAGTATTCAACTTCAAAGCCTATGATTGTTTAAGAAATCATAGACAGCACTTAATTTCATTCGTTTTTCCTTCTGTATCGACCAATACGTCTAAACTCTAGAAAGCGTAAAATAACCGCATTACATGAACTTTTACCAAACAAATTAACATATCTTCTTGAAAACATACGAAAATTATAAGACTGACACATAACTGAGACCAGCGATTGTACCTCTATGAAAGTTTAAAGTGGTCGACTCTCTAAATATTTATGTTAAGCAAGTAAAGTTGTATTAGTAAAACTTCCTTTGATTGGAATGAAATATAATATGTTTCATGAATTAAATACATATCTACTGAAAGGAAGCCTGATACTCAATTAAAATATTGATTTTAATTAGAAAAGATTCTGAATGGGTATAAAATGGCACTTCTGGTAATGTAGAGAACACGAATCTTCTGTACTTTAGGGAAAACGTATATAGAAAATGTCATTCGCTATTCCAGAATACATACCTTTGCAATGAAAACATACATATTCATTAAAGTCTATTTGTAAATGATCGTGATGGATTCATTTACGATAGAGAAATCCGAACACAAATATTAAATCAGTCATGGCAAAATATTATGTTAGGATATAATATGTTGAACACAAATGGTCAGGTCCCATATGTATAATTTCAAATACCTCCAAACGTTTTGTTTGTTTTATCTTAGTTTTTGTTATGCCTTTCGTTCTGCCTCCTTTTTCTAGCTTTCTTTTCCTTTTTGTTTGATTGTTGTTTCTTCATTTTATCTTTCAGGAGGAGAGGATATGTTCGAGGAGTTATTGCCGATAACTTTCACTAACGAGGCGTATAAAGTATTACATCTAGAAAATGCTTCGAGACAGCGCTTTTCTGTTTGAATGCATAACCTTTTATAATGGTTTCCAATAATTGTTATCATTTTGGTGGCAGTTGGTATTTCCTGTTTTGAAGTATCACTGCTATTGTGAATGTATATTTAGCAACAGTCGTTTCAACTCCACAACATTCCATAGTTAAATGATTATTCCACAACGTAGGGCTAATTCACTTCATTAGAGACAGACAGACAGACAGAGATAGATAGATAGATAGATAGATAGATAGATAGATATTTACTACCGGCGCTATATTTACGGACATAATACCTTTAAAGGCAATTATCGTTATTATCATTAGTAGTAGTAGTAGTAGTAGTAGTAGTGTTATTACTATTATTACTATTATTATTATTTTAATTATTATTATTTTAAGTCACGCGCGACGCACAACGGCTGCAAATTGGAATTAGCGCTATCCAGAGTCATAACGGAGAAAGCGTACATATAGGTCAGGAGATCATATTTCACAAAGCCCTTTTCAACGAGGATGCAGCTTTTGACACGTCAACAGGAATGTATAGATGTCCTTTATCTGGGACCTATTTCTTCACCTTTACTCTTTCTTCTTCCGGTGGCTATAGGTTCCATGCGTCCCTCGTCTTGAATGGACAGGTGAAGTTTGAGATCTACGCTGGAGTGGGAAATGATGATAATGCTCTCCATGACAGCGTAGGCACAGGTAACGCCATTTTACAATGTCATGCAGGTGATTTGATCTCGACAAAGTTTATGTATGGAGAACGAATAGATACATGCACATTTATTACACGGTTTTTAATCTGGGAGAACAGTCAGTCCTCATGACGAAATAGCATTGTGTTCCTTGTATTGAATAAAAGCATTGTGCGCTTTGAATGAGGTGTCAATTCATGAAATAAAACATGAATATGTTTACTTTTTTTTGTTTTGCATGTATTACTCTAACTTCAAACCTGACCAGTATTTTGTGAGATTGCCCAAATTAGAATATATGTATTATTTTATGTATGTATGTATGTATGTATGTATGTATGTATGTATGTATGTAATGTAATGTAATGTAATGCAATGTATTTATTGTATGTATTCAGTTCTTAGGGACAACTACGAAATGCCGATTTCAAGGCGTCTTAATGTGAATTTAGCAATAGCAATATTCATTTGTGTCTATATACTTATGAATTTATTCTTTTGACAAGTAAAAATGGAAAAAGAAATACAAAACCGACTTCAACATAAATATCCTCACAAAGATGAAGAGAAACATGCCTTGCCCCCCACCCCCTTGGCCATATATTATTAGTATAACATAACACTAGCAGTGAGTGTGTGCGTGTGTGTGTGTGTTGGATTTTAAACGTAGCTTTCACAATTTTTCAGTCATATCGCTACGATATCTGCAGTGTGGTAGTTTATATTCATGTCTAGCACTGTGGCAACATGTCGCAGATATGTAACATCATGTCCCACCCAGTCATATTATCCTGATACTAGGCCGACCAGTCTTAACACTAACCTCTTAATGCTGGGCGCCAAGCAAGGCATCTGCTAGTATCATTTTTATAAGTTTTTGGAATGACTCGGTCGGAGTTCGAACCCGCGACCTCCCGCAATTGAGGCGGACGCTCTAACCACTAGATCACTGGAGCGGTACCATTAGCAGTGAACACAAACAGATAAGAAGGTTGATAGCCTGCTTTGCTTTTAAATGAACCTTAGAAACGTTTTGCAGTTTCAATCGATGCAGACCTTAACATTTACCGATCCTATAATCTGTTCACTTCGTGTTTCTGTTTCAATTACATGTTTCAAACTTAATATATGCTTCGGTACAAGTCTTACATATCGTTTCTTTTTCGATAATTCACAAACTTCCATTTAATTTTCACACAGACACGGAAGTCAACTCAGATAAAAATGTAAGAGTGAACTGTCCTTGACTAGTTCCGAGACCTTCCTGTACCTTAGGTTTAAGCTCCAATTCTGACTCTCAACTGGTACATCAGGAGTTTGTCTACAACGCAAGCGTATGCACTTATCTAACTGTTTTAATTCCATGATAAGATTTGTAAAATTGTTTATTATTTCTATTCGAATGAACGACTTTTTGAGAAAGGAATTGGTCTGAAGTATACGGGTTAGCTACATAAATATTGGTGTGCATTTTATAATTATCTTTTCTTCCGGGCAGCACCCAAAGAAAATTGTCTCTGAAAATGCACATTTTGCGCATATTCTTGAGTATATATTAAAACAATGATAATGGGGACTTATTATGTCGTCTAATCTTTAGAAACTCTAATCTCATTACAATATTAGATAATACATAAAATACACAACAAGATTACAAAAGTAAACACCATTGAAATTATGAAACAAAAGAATGCTGACAATAATTAAAGAAATACACATGTTTAAGTCTTTAAATCTCTTCTTGTAGTCAAAATAGATGCGTTTTAAGAGAACTCTTGGATGAGTTCACAATGCCCTTGGGTCTAAGATCAATGGGCAATTCGTCCAGGAGCAGGTTTCTAGCACGGAGAAGAACGTTGTCCGTATTACTTCGGTTTAACAGTGGGGATATTGACAATACGACTGTCGGAATGGGAAGTTTCTAGATGGGGTGTACACCTGGTTGAGGTTAGAGAAGCCTATTGGACTGGAGCCAGTCAACAATATATAGCATGGTGAACAGATTGTATGTCTGGTTCTGGATCCAACGGGTACACTGTGAATGTTACAGATCAGGAGGAGATGTGCCCAGTTCATTCATACTCTAAGAATGATCCGAGTAACCATGTCTTGAACTTTGTGAAGTTTATGTAGCAGATACTGAGCCCAACCAAATAGCAGTAAATTACAATAGTCATGAAAGCACTAAGAAATACACAAGTGTTTTAGTGCCATCAACCGAAATAAAACTGCGAATGGTACTAATGGATCTCAGCTTCCGATATTCAGTCTTGCATATGTTCATGGCATGTTAATGTAAAGATAGAGCGCTGTCGAGAGTGACACCTAGGTTTCACACTGACTGTGTGAATTTAATGTTGCTATTGCTGATACTTATTGTTTGTGGTTAAGGATACGAATGATGTTGTTGTTGTTGTTGTTGTTGTGGGGCTTAACGCCATTTTTCAGCACACGATAGGCTATACATGGCGGCCAGTATTAATGGTGGAGGAAGAAACCGGGAAATCCGCGGAAAGAACCACCGACCCACGAGAAGCTACTGGCAAGCTTTCTCACATATCCACATTGCCGAATCTTAGACTCGAACCAACGCAGACAGAGGTGGGATACGAATGAGAAAGTGATCTGGATGGCTTCAGTTTTATTATATTTCATCTGTAGCTTGTTACATGTCATCTGTGACTTTAAGTCGGAAATGCATATCTCCACGCCTTTGAAGGCAGTGTACAACTGGTGAGACACCGAGTGTCGATCAATGACACTTGAGAGTGGCTGAGTGTATCTAGTAAAGGGAAAGGGACCAATAATAGAGCCTTTGGGAACAACATAGCATAGATCAACTTGCCTGGAATGTTTTCCACTTACGGATACAATATGTGTCCGTTGACTATGTAATGCATTAACCATGGCAAGGCTGTATGACGAATACCAGATAAATGCTGGCGACGTTGACGTATGATATCATGGTCTGTTGTGTCAAATACCGCATACAAGTCAAGAAGGGTGAGGGCTGTAATCTTTCCACTGTTCAAAGCATAGTAGTAGGTAAATGCTCTCAGAATGGCAGTTTCACAAATATGGCGAGGGCAATATGCAGCCTGTACATCTCTAAAATGACTATTTGTTTTCAGATGAGACTGAGGTGCGATAGAACAACAATTGCTAAGGCTTTAACATCAATGGGAAGTTAGAAACACGACCGCGGTAGTTCTTTGAATCGTTGTGATCAAGCGTTCTTTATTTTCGACAGGGTCGTTACAGTGGCGGTTTTTAAAATTGATGTCAATTTCCCGGATGAGAAAGAATTATTGATATCATACATGAGTGAGGCAATATGAAATCTAAGCACTCAAGCAGTAGTGCTGTAAAGGCAAGCATCGTCTACTTGTACTGCTGCAGGAGGTGACGCAGGTGTTTATTTTGCTAAGATATCATGCATTAGTTTCTTTTGTTTTTTATGTTTTGAATTTCTTCTTTTTTTACTGTGCATTTGATTGGTTGGCCATTGGGTCGGGGAGCACCACCCTAAGGTCACCTTACAAATAAACATTTCCTGTTATCAGATAAGCTAGGCATATTAAATATAATGCACAGAAATCCACAGAAATCCACAGAAATGAAAAGAAACACACACGCGCGCATGCACACATGTATATAGCACGCAATTTATTTAGATACACAAATTAGACTGACACAAGTATACCTCGTCCAGGTGACATAGACATCGCGATGTCACAGTAGTTGTTCCGAATTGCATTTTTTTAAAGGATTGAAGTTCTTTCCTTTCTTTTATCCCCGTAATAAGTTGACCACTGGGTCTGGGAACTCCATCCTAGGATAACCTTTCAAATAAACATTTCTGTTTATCAGATGAGGTAAGGACAAAATTATAATGCACTAAAAGTGAAAAGACACGCAAATTAGACAGACTTTAACAAGTATGCAGCGTCCATGTGCAATAGACATCATGATATTTGATCCAGTTTACTGAATTACATGTCCATGACTGATGCATATTTATGAAGAAATAGGTCCTCTTTTTTATTTAACTTGACAGTATATTTTTCAATGTTCTTATCCGTTTCAATTATTTGCTTCAAAGCATCAAAGGATGGATTTTATATGTTCAATCTGCACTTCTAAATATAACGTTTAGCCCAAAATAAGCAGGAGATTTGCACAAAATGTAAAATTGTTCACTTCGAAAACATGTTTCTTTAATGGACAAATGTACAATACTGAGGGCTTCAAGGTGCACAAGGTACACAAAGTTTAGCAAAACGGTACAAATACATTGAAATAATATTGCAATAATAGAACAGATGATTAACACTTTCGTTCTCATTCTTACAGAAAGTGCAATTGTCGTCGTCTAATATGTTGTATTTTTTTTTCAAAACATTATTAGTTACAATTATTCTATGAATTAATTTAAAATTACCTGAGATCAACTTTGTATCCTTAGTACATAATTTAGCCCTGCTATAATCTCAGACCACTCCTCGCTGCTTCTATCTTTATTAAAATTGTGCCCAGGTTTCGTGCTTAGCAGTGTATTGCCCCTGCCTTTTCCAAAGTTCTGTCAACAATCGTCAGCAAGTTTTGTTTTTGCAAGCTCATTATTGTGCCTAATAAATGCAGAAATGTTTATCATATTTTATCTTCCGTCATTCACCTGGGACACTAGTATGTCTCGTTTAATTATCTATATTTTTCTACCCCTTACAAACATAAATAACTTACGATTTAGTTATGTTTCAATGTTTGATGATGGATTTGTAAGTGCAGAAAAGGATGAATTAATATGGGCAGAACAAGAGTTTTCTCAATAATTAGTTTTCCTACGACGTAAATATGTCTTTGACTCCAGCTTGCCAGTATTCCTTTTGAATTCGTTAGATTCGCCCTATAATTAATTTCCGCCATTTATTGTAAGCCTGGAGAAAGATCGATGCCAGTGAGTGTAAAGTCAGACGAAAAACGGTTTAGTTCCATATCGCGACATTTTCTTGCATTGGAAAATTTCTTATTTCTAATCAAAATAGTCTTTGTTTATGTTATGTTACATTTCAGCACAGATAAAAGCCATGCAAGATATTCATAATTGCTTTAAGTTAATGTTGAGATACATCGAGAGGAAAAAAGTGCCATCTGCATATTGACCTACTTTATACTCAATGACATGATGAGTTCCCGTGCATCTGCATTTTGTCTTGAAATGTATTGCTAAAACTTCTAAACCAGTGATAATTAACTAGTTACAATAGAATCCTGTTGACGAATATATATTTTCATTCTCTATTTGATCCATATAATAGCCTGGTATTTTCTCTAATAAAGTTATTTTTCATAAGTCCCTTTTGCTTATCACTCATTATTGACGGAAGAACGTTTTTAACGTAGCTGCAATAGCTCCCAAAGTCATTATTTCGGAGTGATATATGTTTCCAATTGTTAATATATCGTCTTTCTTTGTCTTCATGCATTGGATGGGTTATATTTACCATGCGGAGGATTCTCTAAGTAGTATATATTAAGTTAAGGTTTAAGGACTCATAAGTTGAGATTGCATATAACGCAGAGGTGCTCTGATGCAATTTCTTGAGACACCAATGAAGACTGGAGAATCTGACCATTATTTCTATGTAGAATCTAGTCTAAAGTGGGAGGGTTAACTGAGTGTCTGGGGTTGAAGCTCTAAAAGTTTAGATGCGTATGGGTTTCCAGGACAGTCAAAGTGAAAGTTGAAATCTCCAAGAAGAATCAGTTTGCCACTTATCGAAATGCCCCAATTCAGGAGCTTATGAAACTGCTCCAAAACGAGATTCAGTCATCTTGTTTTTCCGAGTAGGAGGAGGGCGGTAGAGGCATACAAATGTATTGGTCTTTGTTCCATTGTAAGTCTGCACCAGATATGTGTTCGAAACTGAAAACTGTAGTGTAATTAAGAAGGTGAATTATGGAGTTCTTAGCGATAACAGCATTTCCACCTCCGCGGGCGAAGGAAAGACTAGATGGAGTATACAGAAGATGTTAGATCCTGACCATTGATAAAGGTATCGATTTATGTAAAGCTCTCCGGTCCTCCTTTTGATTGGAATGAGCAAGGTGAACGATTTAAGAGGAATTAAGGTTTTTAAGTTAACGGTTAAATACTTATGTAGGAAAAGCCGACAATGAGATAACTGGATTATTTTCTTCCTTTTCTACGCCGGCCGTGTTTGAAAAACTGTTTCCTTTATCGAAATCATTTACATTTAAGTTGAATATTATCAGGTTAAGTTCTCCAATAGCAAAGAAAATATAAAGGGGTAGGTACAATAAGACCCCACGTTGGCCCAGAACTTTACAAATTATCAAAACGTAATTGATCTGATTATACAAAGGCAGAACTTTTATCAACATTTGAAACATTTACGCTTGCAGTTCATGTTTAAAAATTGTTTATATATAACATCATAGGCACGTGCTCATGACATCGCATTTTGCTACAAAATAACCGTTTTGTGCTGCAGTGGGTCCTCACCTTAAAAGATTCCGGTGGTCCAGTTGGGACGACCAATTTCCTATTTTTACAGAATATAGGAGTATACGTCAATAACCTATTTACTAGAATGTCGTTTACCCTTTCGCATGTAAACAGTGGGACAAACGGGACAATATAAATCGGTCAGTGTTCGATGGTATCTTTCGTCTATATTTATGATTACGTTACAGTATTAAAAATATGTACATTGGCGTTTCTACTACAATGAATGCACAAAATGGGTTTGATATAAAACAGACATTCCGACGAAATAACTGTAGTTATAGATGACGAATGTGTTGCAAACATGAAATTTCCCCGACATAGTGACAACACTTAATACGTTTATTTACAACACAACAGTTAACCTATTATTTATGATTATGTTATCAACGTCTAAAGGATAAGGTTGAAGATATAAAGGTCGATTTTGACCTCAAAATCAGAGTTAAATTAAAGTGCCTATAAGATCATATTTATGGTTATAACAAAACGACTACATGTCCATTATAACATCTTTGCAAATGATATATTGAAACACCAAAAAGACATTTAATTTTATTCCTCAAAGTTCAAAGGTTCGTCAAAAGGACAATTCAGGTATATTACTCATTCCTCAAAAAATTTTGGAAGAAAACACATTTTTAAAACCATCTAACACATGTTCAAACTTCATACGTCTTTTCCTTTGCTTTCCTCTCTTACGAAACAAATGAGGACAAATCCTGTAAGCTCATCCCTCGAATTCTTCGGTCTATCGGTCAAACGTTCAACTATAAAGTATCACAAAATGCCACAACCACCATCCTTTGACAATAACTAACATTCAAATGTCAACATTCCTTTTTCTATTCGTCTCATCTTTCTTTCTAATCGCTTTATTGGGACATTCTGAATATTAGGAAAAGGGTAGTTAAATATAGAAAAGGACGTACCCACGTTAGCCGAGCCTGGACTCGAACTCACGCAGACAGAGGTGAGATGGCAGTGATCCGTAACGGTGAGCGCTTTAGACCACTCGGCCACTCGGGGCCCCCATAAATGAATAGTTGACTCTTTCACTAAGCAAGCATATGTAGTACTTCAAGGAAAAGATTATATGTCATCTATCTCTAAAGCCTTATGTCTTGTAGATTTTAAATAAGGTCATGTCGACTGATAACAATTCTTTCTAATTGTGAAACATAATTAATATTCATAGTATTTTGCTCATAATCAAAGTCGTCCAACAACCCAACATATGAAAATTTAAAAGTTTGGCTTTATGGTTGGAAACAAAGTCAACCAGTTTGACCTGAGAACCTATAATAGTTCGGTCTTACACATTATCGAACTTGTCCACGGTCATACACATATAAGCACACATTTCAAATTTCATCATAATCAATTTAGAAATGTGACCTTTGGAATAAAGGAAAGCTCAGTTAATCAGACGCATGATCTCCTTATTAGCATAAATGACCATTACCAATCTCATTCAAGACATTTATTATTACATAAACATTTATTATTCCAATTTTTCTAAATATTGGATCAGAAATTTGGTCTCACCTCATTAATATCCTTGGATCTTGCTTATTTCTGAATTCATGCAAAAGTTGAATGATATAAGCCAATATTCCACAAATTTTTGAAATTTGATTAGAAATGTCAACTACAGAGCAGTAACAAGCAACTGCTGTCTGACTGATGCATACAAAGCACACAATTCATGATGCAATAGATAGGAAACATGATGATTCCATAGCTATAACTTAACTCTTGGTCTTATGATCATACGTATAACAGGGCTTGATGGCCTTATGATCAGATGTATCACAGGGCTTGAAGGCCTTATAACCAGATATATGACAGGGCTAATAGCCTGATGTACTACGGGGCTTGACGGCCTTATAACCAAATGTATGACTTGGCTTGAAGACCTTATGATCAGATGCATGACAGGGTTTGAAGGCCTTATAACGAGATATATGTATGACAGGCGTTGAAGGCCTTATAACCAGATGTATTACTGGGCTTGAAGGCCTTACAACAAAATGTATGACAGGGCTTGAAGTCCTTATGATTTGATTGAAGCTAGGTCTTGAAGGCCTTATAACCAGATGTATGACAGGGCTTGAATGCCTTATATCCAGCTGTATTAGGTGGCTTGAAGGCTTTGTAACCAAACGTATGACAGGGATTGAAGGTCTGATAACCTGATTATGACAGGGCTTGAAGTCCTTATAACCAGATACATGAAAGGGCATGAAGGGCTTATAACCAGATGTATGTCAGGGCCTTAAGGTATTATAGCTTGATGTATTACAGGGCTTGAAGGCCTTATAACCACATGTGTGACAGGGCTTGAAGGCCTTATGGTCAGATGTATGACAGGGCTTGAAAGCCATATAACCGGATATATGAAGGGGCTTGAAGGCCTTATAACAGATGAATTAATGGGTTTGAAGGCCTTACAACAAAATATATAACAGGGCTTGAAGGCATTGTGATCAGATGCCTGACAGTTCTTGAAGGCCTTATGATCATATGTATTACAAGGTTTGAAGGCCTTATGACCAGATGTATGATAGGGATTGAAAGTCTTATAACCAGATGTATGTCAGGACTAGAAGGCCTTATAACCAGATGTATTACATGGCTTGAAGGTCTTGTGATCAGAGGTATTACAGAGTTTGAAGGCCTTATGATCAGATTATGACAGGGCTTGAAGGCCTTATAATCAGATGTATGATAAGGCTTGTAAATTGTATGGCGAAGATGCATGGCATGGATTGAAAATGTTATTACCATATGTAACTCAGGGCTTGAAAATAAATATACCTGACTTGGGTTAATTCTGTTGATTTTTCTGTCTGATTTGTTTCAGTAATAAACACGAAGCCCACAAACGTCTCTTGAAAAAAACCTGCATGTATGTATGTATGTATGTATGTATGTATGGATGTATGTATGTATGCATGAGAAACTCATGTATATTAATAATAATAATAATAATAATAATAATAATAATAATAATACATATTTAGGAAAGATGTACTGTACATGACTCCCTAAATCTACATAACCTTGTATACACCTGCTAGGTAATCATAATCTTTTACTTTGTAGTTGGTGCATTTAACGCCTTTAATCATAAATATAACACAAGTTTATAGAATAATAGTTCTTCTCATTCTCATTACTGAATGTTATTTTGGAAAAGCTTCTTGGTCTGTATTCGTCATGGTTTCTGCAGTAGCTGCAAACAATCGTAAATTTAATTTATCTAGTTTCCTACTATGTAAAATACAGACACAGAGTCGTTGTAAATCGGTTTCATATATAAATCCTGGTGATACGTACATTGCTGTTTTTATTGTCACTGATGTATTCTGGGTTTGCTTGCTGTCAGTTTTTGATTCGATAACAATTTTAAAGTTACAGTGAAACACAGAACAAACTTTGACTTGTTGGAGGTAATATATATTTCTTTTTTGTCTGCTGTTCAATCAAAGTCCTGATTATTTTTCATACTTATCATTCAACTTCGTAAAATAATATTCTGATTAATTTCTTTCTTAAAATCCATTGTCGTTTATATGTCATTATAACGCACAGCAGAAGACGATAGAATTCCAGTGGTTACTAATTTTTACCTTGCCATTAGGAAATTAGACCTAATTTCAGTTGCTCTTTACTGTTTCCTACATCTTCTTGTGTTAGTTTTGTTCTCTTCTGTTTAGCTTAATGTTGTTTTAAATAACATACATGCATACATATGTACGTACGTACGTTCATACATACATACATACATACATACATACATACATACATACGTGCGTGCATACATACATACACATGACCATAAATGCATTCATCAATTGTTCTCCACTTGACTAAAAGTGGCCTTACCAAACACACCCACACAGTAGGGTATTATTGCTGACACGCAATAACCTTAGTGAGTCTTATCTAATCTACAGGGCCTCCTATTATCGAGCACGATCACATCTGGGTCGTCCTCATCTAAACTTCTATCCATATGATAAGTCACAAATATGACCGTATCTATTTATCCAGAGAACCTCAAAGATTTAAGTAAATAAAGGCCAAGTATACAACTGCTTGTATTTGTAAATCAATATATCTCATAATATTCAAATATGCATCGAACTTCAAATAATTCTAACTGCTGAAATAGTGAATGATTGGGATTTAACAGATCAAACTGCTAATATAATTGTATATACTTTGAAGTTATAAAAGAGTAATAGAGACATGAACATTTAGTGTGCTAGAATATTTATAATACTTGGATTAGTTTTATTTAAACTGTAACTATATTTGTGACAAGAAGAGTAGAAGTGCGCTGATACCATCACAATTCTACGACAAGCACATTCATTGAAGTGAGATATACTATTATAAAGAAATATTTACAGATGCTGATTTGCCTAAGCCGTCTTGCATACTGACCTAGTGAGCAAAGATTATCACTTGTATCAGCTTAAAGAAAACAAAGTGCCAAAAAATAGTTGACAGAATTATGTTTGTTTATTTCTTCTGTATATCGATACAAAGAAAATAATTATGAACCAAAGTATTATATTTCTATTATGAGATCGGCAAACCACCATAGCAGGCTACCGAGGAGGAATGAATGTAAAACATGAAACTGATATACTGTCCTTTTTCAGAGCCCACTATTCAAAACTCTGTCCCAGGGAGATATATCCAATAAGATCCAGTATTAACTGTGCGGCAACAGCAATGAAATGAAAAACAATTTACCTAGTTGTTTATTTTTCCTAAACATTACTTTATTTTATCATATACTTCCATTTTCACTATCTTGGAAAGATGAAGCTGTACTCCTAAGTATTGGCAAAATCCGAGTTAAATATTGTCTCTACTATCAACAGAAACTGATCCCTGCACCATTTTCTTCGTTATAATTGAGTTAGAAAGACATACTCTCGTAATAAGTAGTCAAATCACAGAAGCAATGTACTAAATTTACTTGACAGCGACATGCAATGTACTCCGATATTTTTGGTACATATACGTGGTTTGACAACATAGATGAAACATTACAAGCTTCAATATCAAGAATGAAGATTTGTCTTCCCAATGGTGCAATAACCGCAATTATCTTCTTCAAAGTTTCAAAGCCGAGAATCGGTTATTCTACATTTATATGCTCGAATTTACGACGTATGAATTCGTTGAGATACGCGTTATTAAGATGTAGCATTTTACAAAACTATCACGGAACACCTGTTTTGAAATTGCGAAAAATAATATTTCAAACAAATTGCCGAATTACAACAAGGGGGGATGGAATTGTGTACATTAAATGGATATATGTTTCCATTGAGTGTGAATTTGTTTCTGTAATAAGTTTTGCACTAGTCATACGATTATTTATAGTCAACGGTAGGTTTAACCTTAACATAATATTGCACGTAAAAGGACTCATGCAGAGAAAATCAAACACTGTGAGAGCTTGGCTTGACGGTCCATGAATGGTTCTATTTCTAGGAACGCAAGACGTCAGTCGTTGTAAATTGCATGGTTGTTAAACACGCAAACAAAAAGTAATATCTCCTAATCACCAAATGACCACACACCACAAAACGCTGCTATATAATAATGACCACACATCACATTAACTATATATATATATAT
>JAECUM010034123.1:0-44616 GCA_016617855.1 Megalonaias nervosa
TCTCTCTCATGCTTTTGGATGGTCTGTAAGCATATCAGTTTTATCTCTCTCTCATGCTTTTGGATGGTCTGTAAGCACATCCGTTTTATCTCTCTCTTTTGGATGGTCTGTAGGCATATCAGTTTTATCTCTCTCCTTTGGATGGTCTGTAAGCATATCAGTTTTATCTCTCTCTTTCTCTCTCTCTCACTTTTGGATGGTCTGTAAGCATATCAGTTTTATTTCTCTCTCTCTCTTTTGGATGGTCTGTAAGCATATCAGTTTTATCTCTCTCTCTTTTGGATGGTCTGTAAGCATATCAGTTTTATTTCTCTCTCTCTCTTTTGGATGGTCTGTAAGCATATCAGTTTCCTCTTTCTCTCTCTCTCACTTCTGGATGGTCTGTAAGCATATCAGTTTTATCTCTCTCTCTCTTTTGGATGGTCTGTAAGCATATCAGTTTTATCTCTCTTTTGGATGGTCTGTAAGCATATCAGTTTTATCTCTCTCTCCCCCTCTCACGTTTGGATGGTCTGTAAGCATATCAGTTTTATCTCTCTCTCTCTCTCTCTCTCTCTCTCTCTCTCTCTCTCTCTCTCTCTCTCACTTTTGGATGGTCTGTAAACATATCAGTTTTATCTCTCTCTCGCTTTTGGATGGTCTGTGAGCATCTCTCTCTCTCACTTTTGGATGGTCTGTAAGCATATCAGTTTTATCTCTCTCTCACGCTTTTGGATGGTCTGTAAGCATATCAGTTTTATCTATCTCTCTCATGCTTTTGGATGGTCTGTAAGCATATCAGTTTTATCTCTCTCTCACGCTTTTGGATGGTCTGTAAGCACATCAGTTTTATCTCTCTCTTTTGGATGGTCTGTAAGCATATCAGTTTTATCTCTCTCTTTCTCTCTCTCTCACTTTTGGATGGTCTGTAAGCATATCAGTTTTATTTCTCTCTCTCTTTTGGATGGTCTGTAAGCATATCAGCTTTATCTCTCTCTCTTTTGGATGGTCTGTAAGCATATCAGTTTTATTTCTCTCTCTCTCTTTTGGATGGTCTGTAAGCATATCAGTTTCCTCTTTCTCTCTCACTTCTGGATGTTCTGTAAGCATATCAGTTTTATCTCTCTCTCTCTCTCTTTTGGATGGTCTGTAAGCATATCAGTTTTATCTCTCTCTCTCTCTTTTGGATGGTCTGTAAGCATATCAGTTTTATCTCTCTCTCTCTCTCTTTTGGATGGTCTGTAAGCATATCAGTTTTATCTCTCTTTTGGATGGTCTGTAAGCATATCAGTTTTATCTCTCTTTTGGATGGTCTGTAAGCATATCAGTTTTATCTCACTCTCTCTCTTGGATGGTCTGCAAGCATATCAGTTTTATCTCTCTCTTTTGGATGGTCTGTAAGCATATCAGTTTTATCTCTCTCTTTTGGATGGTCTGTCAGCATATCAGTTTTATCTCTCTCTCTCTTTTGGATGGTCTGTAAGCATATCAGTTTCATCTCTCTCTCTCTTTTGGATGGTCTGTAAGCATATCAGTTTTATCTCTCTCTCTCTCTCTCTCTCTCATCATAAGAAGATCAAGCGTGCCAGATTTTCAACTGTGTCATCCATCATAGAATGATATCACTGGACCTATGAATGAAAGTAAGGTTTATGGTCACACTGACCAACTTAAAGGGGAAAGATGGAAATCAAGGATATAAACGATTGTATGATCAGTAGCAATGTTAATTAAATCAGAATAGTGACTTAGATCACTGCAAATACAAATAAATGTTTGAATTACCTCTTGTTGGTTTGTCATTTTGCTTAGTTTATATTTCCCTCTCACTGGCAAGTGAATGTGGCTAGCCTAACCGTGTTTGTAGTGCTCTACTTTTTACATTTAAACTATCTTCATGCTTAAATAATGCATGTCTTTTACATTTATTCAATCAATAGGAATGAAAACAGAAGTTCAAAAAAAAGAGCAACGTATCAATTTGCGCAGATTTTGATTAGCCGCAAAAGGTAAAGGACACAGAGCGGTCACAATGGGCAGGAATGTGCAAAGTTCATTCATTCCATCAATACACAGTTGCCTATGATCAATCTTAACTGTTTTTGAAAATGCAAGTATGTGTATTTGCATGTGATATAAGTACAATATATGTATATGTATGCTGTATTTTTGATAATAGTACTCACTGTATAAATTTTTCATTGAAAGGAAACTCTACAAGCCTCTCTTCTGTTTAATGAAAAATGTATACATTATACATCTCAGGGTATATCAATGATACATATATATATATATATATATATATATATATATATATATATATATATATATACACACACACACACATATATATATATATACACACACACATACACACACACTGTACATATACAATGATTTGGACAATGGAAAGAATCTCCTTAAAGCTGGCAGATTTAAAACTGAACACTCTAGTTGTACAAAAATAAAATTGTGTGAAAATCAGATTTCACAGGGTATGCAAGAGAGGTATGTTCTACAAAAGTGGCATATTTCTGGACAAAGGGATAATGTTAAAACATAACAAAAAGGGCATAATGGTATAAGTATTACCCAAAAACACAATAAACAATTGGTAACAATGTTTAGGATCTCCTTTTAAAAATAAAGAATAAACACGCTTCCACTCAATGAAGCATTCTATATTAATTAAAACAATATATGAAACATAGAAAACTTTTAAGAAAGTTTTTATAGTGATATGGACAATGGGGAATGGATGCCAGGAAGGCAGAGCTGGGTACCACAAAAAATTCTGTGTGCATGTGATTTTTATTTTTAACATAGCTTTTAACAATTTTTCAGTCACATCGTTATGTCTGCAGTGTGGCAGGTTATAGTGATGTCTAGCACTGGGGCATCATGCTGCAGACATGTAGCATCATGTCCCACCCAGTCACATTATCCTGACACCTGGCCAACCAGCCCTAACACTAACATCTTAATGTTGAGCACCAAGCGAGTCAGCTGCTAGTACCATTTTTATAAGTCATTGGGTATGACTCAGATAGTGTTTGAACCAGCGACCTCACACATTCAAGGTGGATGCTCTCACCACTTAGGCCATTGAAGCAGTTCGAAACAAATTTTACCACTGTTTTTCTTTTAAGTTTGACCTATTTATCTCTGCTGGTCTTTGATGATGCATAAACTATTATAACATATTTACTTTTTAACACTCCAAACCCGAAACGTTTTATTTTGTGAATTATTACCCAAGGAATACCACCACTTTACATGCTCAGACCAGGCTAGGTTAACTGCTTCCCTGATATAGCATGATATAGCCAATAATGTGTGGAAAGTGCCATTAAAACCCAACCACTTAACCTTCATGTTGAGGATGCATGAAACATCAAGTGCTTGTCACAGATTGTGCTTGAAAAAAGTAAACAAGATTTTCTAAAACAAGAGAAATATTTAATAATTTAAATCAGAAATAATGAATTACAACATGGCATTGAATGAAGTGAAGGATTTATGATAAATAAAAAGCATTACCATATATGCTCGCATGTAAGTCGATGCAAACTGCAATCAACAAAGATCCTGATCTACAGTAGCATAATACACCTGTAGATCAGAGTCTCTGTTGTTTGTTTCACAGACTACTCCTAACAAACTGCACAGACCCAGATCTGCCGGCTGGGTCTGTGCAGTTTGCAGCTGGACTCAACATATAAGCAAGTATATATGGTATAATTTATGTAAGATTATTCTGTATTAATGTCAACAACAAACAAGAGAATGTACTGTTTCTTTAATTTTCCAACTATAGATAATGTAAAAACATGAAACACTTTTACAAATCCAAATAGGATCAAATGGAGGGGGAGGATAAACTATATTGCTGTGATTCAGTTTAATCACTTAAGAATAGTATAAACCAATGTTTAATAATCAATTAAATACAATGCTCACCTCTATCAAGATTTTAGTACTCTCCAGAATCCACTATAACATGAACATGAGTCCCTCAAAGGGTCAGACACTCTCATGGGCAAAAAGAATATTCCAGGATTTTAAGATAAGACCATATTTTCATTTCAACTGTTTAATGTTGAAACCATCTATGATATTTTTCAGTGGTGCACATAATGGTTGTCAGCTTTGCACCATTTTTATTTCAGATGAAGAAAACATATTTAGAAGTGTTTTGGTGAAAACACCATGTTATAATGATCATCCAATCAGGAGCAGTGACAGCAGTGTTTTTAAGACCAACATGGCAGGCATACAGGATGTATGATTTTCTCCAACGTATGGGCTGAACAATTTTTAAAGCCACATTTTATGATGTAAATAAGCTGATAAAACCAAGTCGCTGACCATATGTTGCACATCCCTGATTTAGGACCAACAGGTATCATAAAAAGACTATTGATGTAGCCATACATTTGGAAGGAGTCGATATGATATTTTAAAGATGTTACATACCGTTCTGGTGTACCAATAACAAGATTTTCAAGATGAGTGCTGTGGTGGCCATATTGGAAGTCAGAACGGCAACATCTTGATTTAAGACCAACTGGACATTATAAGACGACATCTGTTGAAAACCCTATGACACCATGACTTTTTGTTTAGGCAGAATTGTGACAATGATTTTTAAGATGGCTTAAGCGTTGGCCATATTGGATGTCAGATCGGCACCATTATTAATCAGGACCAGCAAGACATTAGTAGAAGTCTTGCAGTGAAAACCCCATGTCAATATGACCAGCCATGTAGGAGGAGTAGAAATAAAAAAATTTTTGAAGATGGTCTTGGATGTCAGATCAGTACCATTTTATCTTAAGACAAATTAGACGTCCTTACTGAAAACCTAGCGTTGATATGACCATCCATTCAGGAGGAGTAGTGACAAGATTTTCAAGGCAGCTTTTCAGTGGCAGCCCTATTGACATCAATTGGCCCCATTTTTATTTAGGACCAAACAGACATAGTAATAAGTCTTTTAGTGAAAACCCTATATTCATATGACCATCCATTGAGGAGAAGTTGCAATTACATGATTTTCAAGATGGTGGCCATAATGGACATCAGATAGGCACCTTTTCATTTAGTTGTTGCTGTTGCTGTTGTAGGGTTTAACGTCATTTTTCAGCAAAGATAAGCTATACATGGTGGCCAGTATAAATGGAGGAGGAAGAACCTGGGAAAACCCCGGAAAGAACCACTGACCCACAAAAAGCTACTGGCAAGCTTTCTCACATACCCACATTGGCGAAATCCAAGACTTGAACCCACACAGACAGAGGTGAGATGGCAGTGATTCGTAATGGTGAGCGCTTTAGACCACTCGGCCACTCAGGGCCCCGGCCTTTTTTATTTAGAACAAACTAGACATTATAAGAAGTCTTTAAGATGAAAATCCCATGTTGACATGACCATCCATGAAGGAAGAGTAGCAATAACAAGATTTTTAAGATGGCTGCCATTGTGGCCATACTAGATGTCAGATAAGCATAATTTTTATTTAGGACCAGCTAGACTAAGACTTTGTTTTAGTGAAATTAATAGAAATGCATACAATCCTCTATTTTATCATTCTAGCTTGAACAAGCTTCACAAATTAACACACAATTTAACCAGACAGTGCGGCATTACATTTGGGTCACCTTGACCTACTTTTGTGATTAAGGTTCATGATTCCAGGTAAAACGTTAACTATACAACATGTAAAAAAAAAAGATCTGATCATGAACTAAATGCAAAAACTGAACCTAGTCCAGTACAATTTGAAATATAGGTCACAGCTTGTTGTCAAGGTGTGCTATTAGTGGAAATGCATAAAACCTCTATTTTTTTATTCTGGTATGAACATGCTTAACAAATAAACACAAAATTTAACCGGTCAGAAAGTCGTAAAATTTGGGTCATGGTGACCTACTTTGTGATGAAGGTGCAGCACTCATCGATGATATAACAGTATGTATACAGGGTGGTATAAACCTGAACTGCCAAAACTTAACAAAGAATGTATAACCAATTCACATGTTTGCAAAACTTTAGTTGAAGCCAGTGATGACAGCAGGGTTAGTATAATAGCTCTCCTCTGCTTCATTGATATTAACTAATAATATATAAGGTGTGTAAATCCAAAACAAAGTGCCAAGCTTCTGATTTGTATTTCTAAAAGTGTTCAACAACTGAAAAGAGAGATTGTAGTTCAAAGTGTTATTGTGTTTCTGCTAAACAGAGACATAAAACATGGAACTCAACTTTTGACTTACAGCCCATGTGAAAATATTTCAAAAGTAAAATCACTAAAAATTTAATCTATTATTTTAATAATAATATCATCACACAACAATACTGAAAAAAATATCCAATTAACTTTTATTTTCATTACAAAGGAAAACTTAAAATAATAATTATCAGATTTTGTAAAGGCAAAACAGGTGGTCAGTTATAATGGTTTTGAGTAAGTTTAAATCTTTTAAAATAGTGTTTTTATCAAATTATGGGAGCCAACAGGGACAAAGATATTAAATAAACGGTTTCACATACAGTAATCAGTCTAGTTTCTGACATTAAGCTGAATACAGCATGCATTTACATCCATCAAAACTGTAATTTGACATTAAGTTGAATATAGCATACATTTACATCCATCAAAACTGTAATCTGACACTGTTATCAACCTAACCCCATGTTTACACTGCCATGTCATTATTGTAAGTATGATAAAAACAAGAATTACTACATACAAAATAGCTATTTATGTAAACACCCTGTATACAATAGTTATTTATGCAGACAATCTATGAAAATCGAAGCCTTTTTATGGTACAGATTGATTTTCCATAAATGTAATAATGTAAGAAATCTCAAGTGACTCTGGAAGCTGACAGCATCTACCATCCCTGAGTTAGTTCTGTGAAAGCTTTATTTGCATGTACAAGAAATCAGTCTCAAGAACACAAACATCTGGACAAGGTGAAATCAAACTCTGCAAATTCTGTGCTTGAGAAAACACAAGGCCTTAAAAAACCCAACTAATTATTCATAATGACTGAATCTTATGTAATAATTTGAGTGAATTTTCATGCAAAATTAGGATCATAACCCTGTGAAAGCAGACATAAGCTGTATGAAATGCAGTGATTACAGTATTAATATAACTAGATGTACAGAACTTTGCAGTATTTTAATGATATAAAACATTATTAACTGAAATAGAAGAAATAACAAATTCTATAAAAGAGGAAATAATTTCATATGAAGCTGAACTAGATGCAAAGACTTTCTCCCAACCTATTATATTAGGTGTGCCAAATTACTCCAGTTTAGGTACAAATAATCTTGTCCTCTAAATTCCATATATATGATTCAAATAGGTTCTTAGATCAACATATATCACAATTCAATTCAATCCAGCAGGTACTAATGTAGTTCTATATTTATCCTTGTTATCCTTGCAACATCTTGGCTCTGTTGCACTGAAACGATATTATCATCTAGAAAAGTCTAGATGTACCAATCATAGGAATGTCCTTTTAAAAAACTTTTGTCAGAATAAGCCAATGAAAAAAAACAAAAACTACCAGGAACAAAAGTGACAGCCTTCTGAATTCATCATAATCCCCACACTGTCTGCTTAAATTTTATAAATAATTTTGGGTTATTTCATAAGGGTAAAGTTCATAATAATTAGCTTACACTAATAATGTCATAAACAGTTTCCACACCGTGTGTTTTAGAACAGCAACAGAATTATCTCCCTCTGCTTAGATTGAGAACTCTCCACTCTGGAGGTTCATTCTCATGTCAAACAGGCCCCACACATACACAAGGACATGTAGGTGTAAGATCCATTTAAGTAGTTCAGTTGGAAGAGCATCAGACTCATAACCCATGGGGCAAATGTTCTATGCCCTCATTAAGGCCAACATTGGTTAGCTGCCTCGGTATGTCCTTGGAAAAGACCCTTAGCTCAAATTTCCCCTGCACGATAAAACCAAATAAAGGGCCATTCAAACCTAACCAACCAAGAAAGCAACTGTTTATAAGACTCACTTAAGTCACAGAGTTAAGTGTAATGACAGATCATGAATGCATATAGATAGATTCAAACAAAATCATGTTTCTGGCAGATTTTACCAGATGCTTTCCTCCCATATAGCATGCTAGGATCAAGACATGGCTATTTCTAACTGTACAGAGGGGTTCAATTATTACAGCATGTGTGGCTATTAAGGTGAAAAGGGAACTCATTTTTAATTTTTCTTTCTTCCCATTTCCACATTTTGGTACTGTCCCCTATATTTTAGTAATTTCTCTTTGCCTTCTTATCGGAACATCATTTTTTTTTTTTTTTTACCAAACTCCACTTCAAACAACTGTACATTTTGATTCATGTTAAACTCTGAAATAACCTATCTAAATGTCACAACTGTAAATAGACAGTTAAACAGGACTTCAGAACAAGGCAATGATAAACTTTAGTCCACATAATTCTTAGAACATTTATAAGTTACAAGTATACAGACAAGTATACACATTTATTCTAGAATTACTACTAAAACACCAAATGGTAAACTCCTTCAATAACAGGATAATATGCACCTAACCAAGAAATATGCATTTTGCAACCATATAATGTTGGGCTGTTCCATTTAAACAGACATGGTACCCTGAAAAGGCAGCTTTTTAAAAATATGTTCCAGGGTATTCTGATTACTCCAAGAATTCATATATAATTGATAATCCAGGGGCTCACTTCTCGGCAATGAAAGTACCTTCCATAGGTCCCAAGTACGTTTTACTGGAACAGCCCTTATTGTACTTACTTTTATCTGACTCTCAATCTACAAAAGACAATAAGTCAGAGGGGAATGGGAATCTCACTCTACAAAGACAATACAATATATAATTGCTTATAAGATGAGTCCAACTGCAAAATGCACAAAGTCCCAGATCTGCCATCACATAATGTGCAGCTTATTCAGAGTAATACATAGAACAAACAACACGGACCCTGATCGGCAGGTGCATTACGCTATGGCAGAAAAGGATTTTTATTGTTTGCAGTTTGACTCGACTTATAAGCGAGTACATATGGTAAATGAGAGGGAAATGGGAGTGCAGATAAGACAGTAAAATAACTATAGACTGAAGCTGAAAAAACTGTGCACACCTAAAACTGTTCCTTTAAAAATAAAAAAGCTTGAAGAATGGTTCATTTATCAGATCTTACAAACATGTGACCTTTCATACTCATATGATCCAACTGCATACACAGGAATGTTTCATATACTATCAGTGAAGACAGATCCTTATAACTCTAAAAAGAAACTGTTGTCACTACATTTTATAAAGTGCTGAATAAAACTATCACAAACACTATTTCATGTATTCACACATTAAAAGTTAACAAAAAACTCGGCAACTAAATCAAAGCATTTCGAAATTTATTTAGTGTAACAAATTTAGCAATATCTGCACCAATAAGCTGATAAGTCGAACTAATTAAAACTGAATTCATAACAGATGATGCATGTAAAAGCAATAAATTTACAAACAGAAAAAGAAAATTCTTGACTCTTTTAAAAACAAAAGAAAGGAAAAAAATATAATGCCTAGATTTATTATATACCTTTCAATTTTCTACCCCAAAAGAGCTAGAATTTTACTGTCATTTCCTACAGTTTGGAAAATGATACTATAGTTTTTTATTCTTTATTACATTACTATCAAATGAGGCTGGACTAAATTACCCTTGAGGTTTCTTGGTTACAATAGCAGTGCCCTTAGTGATGGAATACCACCAATAGCAGGAAAAAAAATGTTCTCACAGTGATATTAGTTATACCTTGCATTATACGTAAAATATCTTAAGGGTCCAAACCATGATAAAATCAAAACAATAAAAAAACAGTTATTCCTTTTTTTTTAAGTAGATAACGTAGTCAAAAGGTTCCTCTGAAACAAGATCACACTCAGAAATAGTGTACCAAAACACTAATGTACAGTAAAGCCCATTTATAAAATTCATAATTGTTAACGGTGATAAATTTCCCTGCAAAATGAATTTGAAATTATAAATATTATAATTATCTCAAAATTAATAGGTATATAACAAAATATCAATGTCACAGTAATGTGTTTTGATTGCTAGATCATGTCTTGTTAGCATAAAAAGTCAGGATCATGACTCGACACTTCACTTCACATAATGATCCAGGTTTTCCTATACTGACAACTTGTCATGATCTAGCAATCAAAATTGTGATACTGTCTTAATACATATATATATATATATATATATATAATATATATATATATATATATATATATATATATACATATATATATCCATTAATATATTATAAATGGAGGTTATTTTGCTAGTTTCCATTGAATCATCAGTGATCAAATATGAAAATAAATTACAGTGAATTTATTGATTTTTGTAGACATCAAATTTTGTGTTTGCTGAAAGCATTTTTTTTAGTGGATAATTATCTGATATGGAATGAAACTGTCTTCATAGATGCATGATTCCTCATTAAGTCTTTCATGGCTGTAGTAACCTCAAAACTCATGAAAACTGGTACCCTGTGAAAACTGGAACCACAAGAAAGAGCCAGTTCACAGTGGGTAATAATGCTAACAAATGTCATCATTAATATATGACAAATTTACAACAGAGGTTTAAATGTGGAGTATTTAAAACTTAAATTGTTACATACATTTTTCCATTCCTTGAAAAACAAAAATTACCGTTCCACCCTTTTACTGGTATTTAAAGTAATGGATACAATATCTGTTAAGATTTCCAGACACATATTGTAAATTAATGATGGATTTCACAATATCCACATTTGCTGTAAATGAGAGCAAGACTGTATCCTGACAACCTTCTTTTATATTGGAGTTATTTCCCTTTACTGAATCTTCCGCTGTAAATTTGCATGACTAGTAGTTTGTCCTAGTTGTCACATTGATCATGTCTGCAGCTCTGCAAACAGAAAATGTGCTATTAAAATTAGACATTAAAAATTTGGACATGCTCCTCAAAAAAGGAAAGAAAGAAAAAACACATGACATATACAATTACAACAAAAATGACTTTTCACTGAAACGATTTTGCATTCACTTTTGTGAGAAAGTTTTAAACTGTAGAAGACAGGTTTAGTTGAGTAACTTGTGCACAATTTTCATTTTACAATGTAACATGGTTTAAATGAATAAATTAAATTTAAAGGCCAAGGTTCAAAACCCAGAAGATACTAGTAAAGGGTAGGTACTACATGCTAGATATAAATTATGATTGGCCAAAGAAGGGGAACATAGGTTATCTAAATGTATCAAACAAGGTGTAATATGAAAATAACTATTGGTCATTTTTGTTGTGTATTGAATAGAAGGTTAATTAACCTCCCTCTATAGCCAATTAATATTAATGAGAGAGAGAGAGAGAGAGAGAGAGAGATAGAGATAGAGAGAAAGAAAGAAAGAGACAGAGACAGAGAGAAAAGACAAAAGCATGTATGAGGTAATGTGCCTTTACATGAGTGATAATTCTTTGGAACTTATTAATACAGCTGGGGGCCTCAAGGTTTTAGTGCTCAACTGAGTTACCATTAATAATGCCATTATAAGGCAGTATACTCTATAGCTCCCATGGACAGTGCTATGATGAATGAATACAATATCATGAATTTTTTATAAGGCAGTCTCACTATAAGGCATTATACTCTATGGCTTTCATGGACAGTGTTATAATGAGGAAGTGCTGTATGTCAACAAACAAAACAGAAAGTGACAACAACAAAAATACTTTACTTTTATTTATTAATTCCTGAATATTTTTGCAATAAAATAATGGCAAAACATAAAAATGGTTGCACTCTGTTTTGAACAGGAATAATTTAGATGGAAAAGACAAAGACAAGAAAATGAAAGAAAGAAACTTGAAATTAAAAGAACATCCTGAATAATACTCAAAGCAAGTACTACAAGGTTATTTCCTCATAAAGAAATTAAGAGATTTTAAATACATGGACCTAAGCCAATCAACTTAATCAAAAGAGAATGCCAACTGAAGGACTACAAACCATGAAATATTGGCAACAGTGACCTTGTTTCTGCTGATGGTTGTCATACTCCTTATGAAACATTTGCGAACCAAGTCGTGTGACAGTACAAATAACTAGTGTCTGAGAAAATTATCAAATCAAAATCCTTAACCACAACCACACTGACTCAGTGTTTATGCCAGACTGACAGATCTCTGAACAAACTTCCGGACAGACATCATCAATCCACAGGCAACAACAACTTTTAAATCTATCCAAAATTACAACTTTCCTTACTTGGTTCATTTACTACATGCACCTAACAATATATAGCACAGACCCAGTTGTTCTGCTGTTATATAACTGCAGATGAGTGTATAATATATTAAATGACAGATATCATAAACCCAGTTGTTTTGATGTCATATGCACCTGCAGATGAGTGTATACCAACTACAAATGACATGACATGTCATTCTAAATTCCCGACGTCTTACTCCCCAAACCCCAGACACTGTCGTGTTTTGATAAACACGATTTTCAGCAATCTTCAAAAATTAATAACAAATTAAATATATGCCTGTTACATGTAGCATGTATAAATGGTAAACATGATGTAAAACATTTCTTTTGGGCTGTTTAAATGGTGGCAATTGAAAGGCAAAGAGGTCAGGTATAAACCACCATTTAACATTACTTAACTGGGTGACAATAGCTAGTGTGATATGTTTGAAGACTGCAGTGGGTAAGTCCACTGTGCCAATTTGCACAGTTCAAGATCACAAAGTTGAACAACCAAATATACACCAATCAAAAAGCTACTAGATGCGTCTAAGAGAACAAAAGTTATTACATACCATTGCCTTGAATGAGACTGTTTAAGCCATATGTATTAAAGAGTATTGATAAGTCTGTGAACAGCAGCAACATTTCTTTGATGTTGGATTTTACTCCATATATAGGACAGAGAGCATGATTATTTCAGTTGTCAAAATATGGTTCAAGTGGCATTCATTTTTGAAGGAGACTTTGGAAGCAATTAGCTATCAGCAAAGCAAGCAAAGCCCATTAAATGTCAGAACTACTGGTTGATGGTATTTCAGTTTGTGAAGCACATTAGCAAAATGGGGGGGGGGACATTTAACTTTTTTGCACATATGGCAAACATACATCTTTCTGTGTATACCATGTCCATCAAACTTGAAGCATGACCTGTAACATATTCAACATGGTAGTTCTCTTTATCATTACCTTAATCTTGTTAAACATACTAACTATTAATTGACTTATGTCTTTCTAAAATACTAACTATTAATTGACTTATGCCTTTCAGGATGATTTTAGCCATGAAATAGATTGACTGAAAGAGAATAATAAGCAGAGGCATATGTTTCAACAGCTGATCTGTGTTGATAAAGTGTTACATCCCATACTGGACAGAGGCATTTATTACTACTGTATTGCCTGTAAAGCCTTCATTAAACTTCAAAATATTATTCCCCATCAATAAAATAGTCAATCCCAAATGTAATGCAGACACAGTTTTCTGTAAAGACAAGCATATCTTGTTATCAGACTACATTAGACAGTATCTTTTTGTTTCATCTATATTTATTCAAGAAAACATTTTCATGTATGATATATAACAATATAATCTGTATGGGAATTCAGTAGAAAGCTGGAAACTTGTTGAAAACTGTCTCCCCTATGGGGATTCAGTAGAAAGCTGGACACTTGTTGAAAACTGTCTCTCCTATGGGGATATTCAATAGAAAGCTGGAAACTTGTTGAAAACTGTCTCCCCTATGGGGATATTCAATAGAAAGCTGGAAATCTGTTGAAAACTGTCTCCCCTATGGGGATATTCAAAAGAAAGCTGGAAACTTGTTGAAAACTGTCTCCCCTATGGGGATATTCAATAGAAAGCTGGAAACTTGTTGAAAACTGTCTCCCCTATGATAGTTTTGACAATACTAATGTTATGGTCATCCCGACAAGGATCTGCTGAGAAAATCAGCGGAGAAGTCTGAATGCCAGTACCATCCAGTCCCTACTGACTGTGGTAATGAACACCTACCTGCATTACCTTCAAGTCTCCAGCTGAAATTATATTTGAAGTATAGCAATTGCAACAATGTGTGATAAATAATATTACAAAGAGGAAATGGGTGGTGGGCCATATGGCAATTGGAATCTGGGATTGTGAAATTTGAGCCAGGGCTTGTGATATTTTTAGTCACCAGCCCTGGGCCTGTGTCTAAATTATTTCCTTTGAGCACTGAACACAGACTCATTTGTTCAGCTATTGTATTAAGCAATTGTAGATCAATTTATTCACTGTTCAATGTGTTAACTTCATTTCAAATGCCACAACTTTTGATTTGTCATCATACTATGTGCCAGATTTTGGCCTAAGCTGTTCACTGATTATACATGTTATACATGGCTAAATATGGTATATCAATGTAAAATGGACACATATCCAGCATCTGTGTGCAAGAGTAATTAAAGCAATTGATAGACATTACACGTCTGCACAATTATAAAATCGAAAAATGGGAAAGGAAAGCTTGCATCTAAAATTCTCATCCTAATCTTTTAATAACAAATCTGCACAAAATATAACTGTAAGTCATCAATCATCAAAAAAGCACAATTAAAAAAAGAAAGAAAAATCATCAAACTATTAGGTACAGTATTTTCTCTCTACATCACCATGACATTCCAAAATTAAGACAGCAGGTACAGCAGAATTTTCATGGCTGGTAACCTTGAGAATGGTTTATACAATTGACAGTTCCAATAAATATGTCTATATCTTTAAACTGTTTGGAGAACTGGAATTGATTAGGATGAACCATATCTTCACAGATAACTTAATTTTTCATAATTAACAAATTGGAAAAAGCAAGGAATTTTGATACAGTTAATTTACCAAATCAGTGAGGCGAACTACTGGACCATATGGAGTGTATACAATGACAACATAATAAACAATACCTGGTGACTTTGACATGCTCCCCTATTTATCATATGGAACAGTGTAATAACTGTGTTAGTGTTACAAGTCTATGCTCTTAAAATAAGTAACACATAACAGTGAAGACAACAAGCTTTGTAAAATTTAACAAATAATTTATTTCCCAAGAACACAAAGTGAAAAATGAGAAAAAAGAACTTATGGCTTTATGAATTAAATCCAAAAATAATTCAAGAATTAAAAAATAGAAGTCCTAGTAATAAAAAGTCCTGATTGAAACTGAGTTCGAGTCCCGATGAAATCTGAACTTGAAGGCAATGACATCTGCTGTGGTCAGTGAAGTGCTGCTGTGTCAACAGTTTCTTGTTGAATCACATAAAATATAATTCCAGTTTTGAATTCAATATAAATTCCAATGACTGTCTTTATCCAAGAATTTTGTCACAGCTTTTTGTATTTCCAGGGAAAATAAATCACTTGAATTCAATAATTTGAAGAAAATAAAATTCAACCCAAACAGGTCACAACGTAATACAACTTAACGTGTCAAGTGTTTTAAGCCCAACTGACAAACCTTTATCAAAACATCAGTTATACGACTAATTAAGATGCAAAACAGCTTCCTGGATGAGGGTCAAAAATTTATTCTTCTGGAAAAAATAGCAGTTTGTTACCAATTGATATATGCTTAATATCATGTAGTCCAGGTATGACCTTGACTCAACTTAATGATTCTTACTCTGAGTCTGAGAAAGATTTAACAAATTTTTAAAAAAGTTGTTTACCAAAACTATCACTGATTTTGGAATAAGGTCAGCAGCTAGATACAATTTTTCTATTATTAGTAGTTTATGTCAATGAAATAAAAAATATAAAAAAGTCAATCAGGTCAAACAGAACTGAACTCAACATTTGGACAGTGTCAAATCCAGTAAACAATGTAACATTATAATAGCATGTAATGGAATTAAAAAATTTAAAACAAACAAACAATTAAATTAAATATATATAACAGACAGACAGATGCAGAAAACTGATTTAGAAACCTGTAACTGTGATTTTTGTTGTCCATGTATACTTGAGTTTCGCAAAGTAAAAAGAGAGTAACACCCATAAGCTTTCATATTTTACAGAAGCAAATCTCCACTTCTAATTTATCACAATGACTAAAAGCTTTCATAATTTACAGAGGCAAATCTCTGCTTCTTCTAATTTATCACAATGAACACAAGTTTTCAGATTTTACAGTCAAATCTCCACTCCATCTAATTTATCACAAGTTTTCATATTTTACAGAGTCAAATCTCCACTTCCAATTTATGACAATGAAGTCAAGCTTTCACATTTTAGTGTCAAATCTTCACATTTTAGTGTCAAATCTTCACATTTTAGTGTCAAATCTTCATTTCTTCTAAATTATCACAATGAGAACAAGCTTTCAATATTTTACTGAATCAAATCTCCACTTTTTCTAATATAAGACAATGAAGACAAGAGTGATTAAATTTTATGACTTTAAATATGCGATCCACATTTTATGTAAATATCTGCTACAAATTTCATGCTATGAAGACAATTACATATATTCTGTTATAAGTTGCAGAAAGGAAATCACAGCAGATAAAAACACAAACACATACACACATGCAAACAGATACAAACAGAAGTCAAGTAATATTTCTGCATAATTTTTCTTCCTGTCAGCATATTGTCATGGCCACAATGTTTACAAAAGTTCTGCTTGATAATATGTCATTCTGGTGTGACTATATCTCAGATTAGATAATAAATTAATGGTACATCAAAATATTTGTTTCAATTTCATTTTCATGGGCGTAACATGGGTCAATGATAACACAATCAGCACATCATTTGTACACTGTCTGTTGCTTATTCTTGCTCATGTGATCTGTGATCTTTGTTTACAATGTCAATACATTGTTAAACAATTATTTTAGAAGTGTTTTCATGGTGTTGATAAATTTTTGAACCTTTCAATGCTTCCATAAACTTCCAAAGAGGCTGAGTGGTCTAAAAACCTCACCTTTAAAGATCTATGCCATCTCGTTTCTGTAAGCATAGGTTCAAGACTCAGGCTCAGCCAATATGGGTATGTGAGAAAGCTTGCCTGTAGCCTCCTTTGGGTCGGTGGTTCTTACTGGGGTTTTCCCGGGTTCTTCCTCCACCAGTTATATTGGCCATCATGTCATATGTGTTGAAAAATGGCATTAAACCCATAGCAACAACAATTAACTGCCAAACAATCAACAGGTGGGTTACATAAACTAAATTTCCATGTCTAGGTCTATGTTAAAAGCCATTAATTTTGAAAAATTGAATAATCACAATATAAAAACCTTTCCCAACCTAAACATGAAAGTTGTGACACAAAGATATGCCCTGCATTACAAGGTAAAACACAAAATATACAAAACTATTGTGAAAAGTCACTTTTCTGTATATTCACTGCCAGTGGATGCTGGAGTTTAGGTATGGCACTAAGAGTGCGTGTGATTTGGTTTTTTAATATAGCTTTAACAATTATTCAGTCATATCACTATGATGTCTGCAGTGTGGCAGTTTATAGTGATGTCTAGCACTGGATCATCATGCCGCAGATATGTAGCATATGTCCCACCCAGTCACATTATCCTGACACCAGGCCGACCAGTCCTAACACTAACCTCTTACTACTGAGCACCCAGTGAGGCAGCTGTTAGTACCATTTTCATAAGTCTTTGGTATGACTCCACCAGGATTCGAACCCACGACCTCCTGCATCCAAGGCGGACACTCTAACCAGAAGGCCACTGGAACAGTCAATTGAATCTATGAAGGCATTGTTATCACCTGTCTGCCAAAAGGTTAACTGAGCTATGAAGACATGGCTATCACCTGCTTGCTGTAAGGTTAACTGACCTACTGCCAGAACAAAGGTAACCATGCCTACTCATTAGCACACTAGATAATATCAAAATATTTTATGCTGATGTGTACCTGATATAAATTAGTGTAACCTTTCTATTGAAAATGTCACCAAAAAGTTCTGAAGTTATCATGTTGATATTATCTGTATATGATATAAAGTTACATACTGGCAGATGGCAGATGACAGACATCAGACTGTCTTGAATGTCCATCAAGCTTCCCATGAGATCTCTCAGACCTTTGCCAGTGATAATATTGGTCAGTGGTCCAAAGGTATCAGTATGTGCAAGAGTCTTACTTGAAAGTATAAGCTATTAGACTGATCCACGAATCTGGTATTCAGATGTGGCATGAGGGACAGAGAGTTTTATCTTAAGAGCTTTAAGAATTTACATTGTGTAATACAAGAATTGGTAATAATGAAATATTCATTGGTGAAAACATTCCCCAATGTCATTTTCATGTCTCAGTGACATAAAAAAAAATTCTATGAAACATTTTTTGGAATAAAACTTTTTTTGATACTTCCCCAATCATATAACATTAGAACATCCTCTACTATGCAAATCAAGCTATCCCAAGCAGTAATAAAACAATGTCTGCTTAACAAGACAGAAGTCTGCTGAAAGTGATCTCCCCTTGGATATAGGAATTGGTGCCAAATCCATCATTTGTCAGTTAGTACTGGAACAGAAGTGAATACTCTGCCTGGGGTGTAATGGGGGTTGGGGGCTTGGAAAGAAGTGCCCAAAAAATTGATTTCTTCTTCTTTTTTACATTTTTGGAACTTTATTTGAAATTGGAACCATATAGACATTACTGTGCCATGGTAATGTTAAATGCTAATACATAACTTTACAAGTACATTACCTGATCATAATACAATAGAAGAATAGGAATGAGTTGGCAGGAGTTATGTTCCCTAACTGGCTCACAACATACGTAGAACAAATTCACATTTCATGTGAAATACAGGCCAGGGTAAACAAAGATCAATAACAGGACATGAACTTAAGGAAAATAATTTCACTTATGCAAATCCAGCAAAGCAGAATAACCCACATCACTATGAAGCTGCTGAGTGACCTGGGAAGAAAGTTTGTTGCATTGCTGATAGAGTTCTCACCAGGTCAAGCTGCAGCCTTTGGAAAGGGCTACCTGATAAAAGCTACTGAGTGACCTGGGAAGACAGATTGTTGCACTGCTGAGAGTTCTCACCAGATTAAAATGAGAGGGCTACCTGAAAGAAGCTGAAGAATGTCATATCAGGCAGTGTCTGACCTGCATGTTTTAAACGATGTCAGTCAGGCACAGGTTTGCTTGAATCCTACTCTGGTAGTGATCGCTGTAACCTCATGAGCTAAAATTAAGTAGTTCATTATGGTCTTGGGTTAAATCCTTGTCATCTGAGTGAATAATCCAATCAATCCAGACATTCTTCACTGCTAACAAGATTTTTAAATAAGCTGCTACGATGGACATGCTGGTTTTCTGACTGGCAACATTGTCGTTTAGAATCAAAAAGATGCTATTAAAAAAAAACCTTACTGATAACCCCATGCTGATATGACAATCCATTCAGGAGAAGCAGTGATATAGTGTGACCCCGCTATAACACGGTAGTTGGGGTCCATAGAACCCGACCGAGAAATGGACCGAACCATGTTATAACCAACCAAGTCAGTTAACAGATGAAAATGATGCAATCTCCTAAATTATGGTGGGTGGGCGGGGGGGGGGGGAATAAAAGCAGGAGCAAAAATACTTGATTTTGATTAAATAAAGGCAAGCTTGTCTAAAAAACACTTGTATAAAGAAAACTTACATTTGTGTAGTACAATACATAATCCATTAAGTACTGTACTTGTATATAATAAATCCATGAATTCGAATATAGATCACATTATAAACTTCATATACGTCTCACATCCCATTAGAAAACACAAATAACACGTATATATTACAACAAATGATAGTCCTCGTTTTGATTTATATCCAATTGTCACTTAACAATTCAATGCACTTGTCGCAAGTAGCACATGGTTGTAGCTGTTTATATGCTACATGTACATGTACTTAAACTGGCCTAGATTTTGGTCAGCTGGAGACAGAAACCTCTTGCTGAGGCTACCCAAGGTATGAGGCTAATGATAGGGTATTGAAAACTTGAACAAATTAATAAGTTAAACAAAATCTTTGCAAGATACCACCCCATCTTCAATTAACTTGACGGCGTTTTATGCTGCCGTAAGCATACTTTTTTCCCTGTAGAAATGAACCTTTCATGGTACAATAATCATGTTCCATTCACTTTGGTAAATGCAACAATCTGTCAGATTCCATTGCTTTTATTTACATTTGGTGCTAACTTCCTTTGATGAATTGTGCATGTGTTATTGAAGTTACCGGTAAAGGACAGCTTTGGAGGACCACATAGATGTAGTTTCTCACTGCAGCGGCAACATCAAATAACTGTAAAACATCGATTGAGACCGATTTTTTTTTCATTTGCTTAGTATTTTATATAGAAAGATCGGTGCTTCAAAGGTGATCAGTTTTCTTTGAAGTTTCAGCAAAACTATTTTTTCTGGGTACATTTTAAAAACAAAAGGAATTAGCGGTCGTTTGGTCGATTGTAGCAGTTACTTCTCCTGCTTTCAAAAGTTGGACGACTGTATCTAGTCCCGGTAGCATAGATAGACCAACAAGCAGATCTCCCTTTTAGGGTTAAATTTGGGGTTGGGGGTTGGGTTGGGTTGGTTGATGACATTTCTGATGGTGGAATGATACTACCTTTCACGCATGCACCAGAATTTATTTTTAGACAAAAAGGCCAACAGATGATGAATACACAGGTTTTCTGTTCTGACAGGGATTACTATAGAAAATATGAGTGTTCCGAAGCATTTAATTCAATGAGCGAAAAGAAGAGGAATTTTACTCACCATCCACACACCGAGATCAGTGACAATATATATATTAATTACTAGCGTGCGGCCGATAATCCGACACTATTTCATCCGAAAGATCCATTACGAGATAGTACCTAGTCCAGTTGATCTCCGCTACCAGAAATGTTAAAAAAAACAAAATGCCGAGATCTTACAGCATACAGTACTCAGGCCACATGTCAGAAGAAGCAGATTATGATATAACTATGCACTGTTGAGGTGGTTAGTCAATATGAACAATGAATTTATTTATCTAACAATATATAAATTCCAGTGCATTTTATAACAAGTTTGCGGCTTCCTTTCATGGTGCCCCTGAATTTCTTTGCTCCAAACTCAAGTTATATATACAAGTTTAAACAGCCAACAATGTCCGGGGATGAAGGGTGTGGAATCGCCAGGTGGTATATTTTGTCAGCAATAAGGAAAATAAATTGCAATTTTCGATATTGGCGAAGCCCAGTGTGATCCCCCAATAAACTTTTTACACTTTATTTTTGGTACTTTTATGAAGATAAAAATGTTTTCGTGTAAGAGATAAATACATGTATAGATATTGTAGGAGCCATGGCATGACCTTCTTATATTTAGAATTCTTTCTTTCTGAAAAATGAAAATAAACTTTGTACACGTTACTTTTCGTACTTTTAAGAAAGAAAGAAAAAATTTTGTGTATGAGAAAAGTACATGTATATGAAAATTTTGGGAGCCATGCCACAATCGTGTTATATCAGAATTCGTGTTATAATGGAGTATGCTATAGCAGGGTCACACTGTAACAAGATTTTCAAGATGGCTGCTGTGGCAGCCATATTTGATGTGTGGGTGGCACCAATTTCATTTATGATCAACTAGATATCGTAAGAAGTCTTTAAGTGAAAACACAATACTGATATGACCATTCATTCTGGGGTATCAACGAGTTTCAACATGGCCACTATGATGGCCATACTGGATGTACAAGCAACATTATTTTTATTCGGATACCAACATGACATCATAATAAGTCTTTTAGTGAAAACGCATGACAACATGACTTTCTGTTCAGCAGAAATAGCAATAACAAGATTTGCAAGATGTGGGTCATATTTAAAGCCTGAGAAGCACCATGTTTATTTACAACAAATTAGACTAATGGATGAATGTGTATGTCAAGTTTCACCACAATCCTCCAAGTAGTATATGAGGAGTTGTGATAACAAACTTGTTCTTACAGATTGATGGAGAACAAATAACAGGCAATCTAACAAGCTCTCATGGTCTATGACCAACACACCTAAAAATCAAAATACCCATTCCTATTAACAGCCATGATGAAAAGACACTAAGTTTGGCTTTCATCTCCCACAGAATGATGAGCACAGAGCACCCTTAAGGGATTAAATCCTGCTCATTTCTTGAATTGAAGGCAGGAGAAGGCACTCCCACCAGTCCTGCTGGCATCCATGCAAATCTTTATTTCCAGCAGTATAGAAGGATTATCTGCAAGGGACTTAAGAACAAACAGCACAAAATGAGAAGGTCTGAGGCCACAAACAAATGACCTGTTATGTATATGTAATTTAATTATTTGTTTTTAAGTTTTAAATTTTTTTTATTTCCATTACATGTTATTGTAATGTAATTTTGTTTACTGGATTTGTAATTGTCCAGAGAATTAATTTAGTTCTGTTTGACCTGACTGTTAATTTTGATAAACAACTAATAATGAAACACTGTATCTAGTTGCTGACCTTGATTCAGAACTAGTAAGAGTTCTGGTAAACAACTTTTTAAAAAAAAAGTTTTTATTCTTTGTAAGAGCAAGATTCATTCAGTGGAATCAAGGCCATACCTGGAGTACATAATAATTATCATATAACAAACTTCTATTCCTTCTGTAGAAATGAACTCTTGACCCCCATCTGGGCATCTGTTTTTCATTTCAGTTAGTCTTATAACTCATGTTATCATAAGAATTTGCCAGTTGGGTTTAAAAACATATATTGTGACCAGTTTGAGTTGAATTTTTATTTTATTCAATTTAAAGTAATTATTTTCCCTGGAAATTCTGGTGCTCATACAGAATTCTTGGACAAAGACATTCACTGAAATTATTTGGAATTCAAAACTGGAATATTATTTTCTGTGATTCAACAAGGAACTGTTGACACATCAGTACAACTCTGACTATTGCATACGTCATCGCCCTCCATTCTGAATTTTATCGGGACTCGAACTCAGATTCATTTAGGACTTTTTAATAATAGAACTTCTATATTTTAATTCTTGGATTAATTTTTTATTTGATTCGTAAACCGTAAGTTCTTTTTCTCATTTTTACCTTGGTTTTCTAGGGAAATAAATTATTTCTTAAATTTTACAAAGCTTGTTGTCTTCACTCTTTTCTTGTTACTTTTTGTAAGAGCCTAAACATGTAACAAGAAAATTGGGCTGCTCGTCCTTGAGATATATGAATTCTGGCTAAAATATTTCAGAAAACTTTGTTTTTCGACATTTAAATTCCCCTAGCTTTTGAAATTTTTAAAATCCCAAGTATTATTTCACATTTTAGAAATCTTCAGTGAAATCAACAGGCTTTTTTACAATGTCATCAAAAGTGGAGATCTTTCTTTCAAATCCTACCCAAGAGCAGTTGACCGTTTGAAAAAAGATGAATTGCTTGAACTTGCCAGAAAATATGTTCTTTCTGAGGCAAAAGCTTCTTTAATGAAGCAAGAAATAAAAAACATTTTGGTCCAGTATTTGGTAGAAAAGAGTGTTTTGGATAAAGGTGTTTTGGTTTCGATCAGTAAGTCTGCATCAGACTCTGACATAAAAGAAAAGGAATTAAAATTAAAATACAAGATGGAATTAGAGTTAAGACAGATTGAACTTCAGAAACAGAAAGAAGATAAACAAATGCAGTTACAAGTTGAGAAAGAGGAGAGGAGAGAGAGACAGAAAGAAAAGAAACAAATGCAATTAGATAAGGAAGAAAGAAAAAGACAAATGCAGTTACAGAAAGAACAAATGCAGTTACAGAAAGAAGAGAAATAAATGCAGTTGTAACTGGAGAAAGAGAGAGAGAGAAACAAATGCAATTACAATCGGAGAAAGAGGAGAGACAGACAGACAGACAGATGCAAATGCAAATGCAAAGAGAGAAGAGAGGGAATATCAATTCTGAATAAAAGAAATAGAGCTAGCAAGTGAAATGCACGTTCCCCCTTCACATTCAAAATCAAGTTTTGATGTTAAAAAGAAGTAGACAAATATTTTCCTCTGAACTCCATGTCATCATGAAAAATGAAGTACTGGAATAGAATGATATTGATTTGTATTTGTTGATAAAGAATCTGAGGTAAAGCAAGAGAGAAACAAGGGTTTTATAGTATAAAAAAAACACTCTTCACCTTAAGATTTCACAGAATGTCATCCTTTAAAATTTAGGGACATGGAAGTGGTTCTTATGGGTGACCCTGTATATAACTCTGGTGGACACCCAGTGACTGAGATTCAGACTGAATGGGGAAAGTCCTGAACTGGTACACAGTGCCCCTGAATGAAAGCCTCAGAATATTTAGGGAAGGCCTGTGAATGGCAATAAGAAGGTTCATATCTTGGAGATCTAAGCTAACTGCAAAATCTGCATCCTCCAACCTGGGGGTCTCCATCTGGAACCTGAGGACTTGAATATGCTGGCTGAGGAAGCATTAGGTTTATGCTGTTCTGAACTTGGAAAATAAGAAGATTCTTAGTGTGGTTGAAACCCATTCACAACTGGGCCACCAGCTACCAATTGTCAGATAAGACACAAATGCAACAGGAGATGATACAAGGTCTCTGTCATGATCAGGAATCAAACACTGTTCATCTATCCTACAGTTAGGCTCACATAACATTTGACTAAATGAACTGGTTAATAAGTGGCCTTGTAAAATCAACACTATGCCCTCCCTTTATTTTGACATTCGTTACTGAATGTCATCCAAATTCATCTCTCCGAATGCTGAAACCCATTCTCAACCAGTCCACAAGCTACTGAGAGTCAGGCGAGGCTGCAAAAGCAACAGGAGCAGCTGTCATGGTATTTGAATCTAGTTCATCTTTCTACCACTCTGGCAGACATACCACTTGACCAAAAGGTCAGGACCAGCTAGGCTGGTTAGTAAATGGCATCATATACCTAGACTGCTACAGCTGCAAATCAGTTGATGCATATCTTGACATACCAAGGCCTGCTACATCTCTGTTGAGAGCTGGAACTTTGTGTGAAGGCTGGCATATGCATTCAGTACACAAGGCAGCATTGACATCAGATGGGGCTAGCCTTTGTTAAAAGAACAGCCTGTGGATGATGGTGGTCTTGTACTTGCCTTCTGAAGCTGCACAAGATGTCAGTGACTTAGCCAGATTGCATTAACTGTTTGAAGGAAGACTGGTTTCCCTGCTAATTGCTCATGGATGTGGGAACTTCATGTGGCAATTGATAAAGCAGGAGTAGTAGGACTGATTCTAGGAGTTGGAAGACTTCTTCAATAGCTGCATAAAAGGCCAAGTCTTCCCTGGACATCATCAGATCAAGATGATAAAAATGGGTTAGCAAAAGTATATCTCGATTTCAAAGTAGTAGGGTGACAAGCCTCCAATGATAGTAACAAAGAATGGGCAAAGGGAGGCAAGTACTGCAGATGGTAAATGTGACCATGATTCTGTTCAAAATAGGAAACAGTACACTCTAAGTGCTGGCTACGATTACTATCAAAAGCCTGTGATGGGAACCAAGAATCTGGGAAGAAAAATTGTTATAACCAGTACCAGATCACAATGGAGATAGCAGCAGTGATGGAAAGGTTTGGTGCTGGTCAACACAGCTTTCTTGCTTTCCTAAGTCAGGTACTCTATACTGTGGTAGACCTGATCAGCAAGTCCAGTGCCAACTGTGCTGTGCATCTGCATCTGCATCAAAAGAGGTAGAAGTGGTGTGACCTGTGTCAAATGCATTCTGCATCTCCTAAGTTGAGAAGACAGATCAAAGTACCCTACACTGGTGACACTGGATGTTAAGTTGAGATGATGCTGGGACTGGAAAGGACAATGTACAAGGCCAGCTGACACCAGGTCCCATGGCCCAATACCTGTTTTCAAGGTACAGGTCACCACAGCCATTACTGAAGTATTGGTGTTCTGCTAGATTGGTCCTGGATAGACAGATGTTGGCCATTCCAGGACTGGTCTATGTGGGCCAATGTAATGTTAGTGTTGGCTGTGTAGTCTGTTCTGAAAGGATTATCATAAATCTTCTAATCATTGCCAAAGATAATCATTTATTTCAAATACGACAGAATAAAGTCGGGTACTGAGATGTATTATAAGTACTACTGACCATAACAGCAGAGAAATCAAGATGGACCTATTAGCTTACAGTAGGGGCAAACAGACAATTGTGTTACAAACTATTTTTCTGTGATGAGGACTGAGAGAAATTCAGTACAAAAAGAGACAAGCATACTTCTCTTGCTGTGAGAAAACATTAGGATTGCTCAAACCTAAGAAACTGCACAAAATGTAAAGTATCTGAAAAGCCTTGACAGAAATAATGCTGACCAGGCTTGATCAGAATTGACTGACAAAGGATGGAATCTGGCACAAATCCCTCTAAGGAAAGACCATTCTCAAGTGACTTCCATCTCTGTAAGCAGAGAGTATTTTAGCATTTTCATTGCAAAAACACCAAAAAAATGTGGTTAATGTCTTTTGACATGTTTGAGGTCTGGATTTGTTTGATAATGGATCCTCTCCATATGTATTATGATTGGGAGGTCTGGATTTGCCTTATGTACTATGACTGGGTAAAGTGTCAGAAGAAGAAAACAGAATGGCAAACATAGTAAAGATATAAAGCATTAAACAAAATCATACTCAGTAAAAAAAATGCCTCCAACTATATTCGGCCCAGTTAGCACCATCAAGTATGCTGTAATATAAAAGATATATTCTTGGCAAAAAATGGTATCAGCTATTACAGATAACTCTTTCTTTCTTATCTAAGACTAACAGAAAGCCCTTTAACCTTCCACAACCATTCTAATGTTTCTGACTTGGATGGTTGGAGGAAGGTTATATTATTCATATATTTCTGAAAGAAAACTCAGTATATGCAATAAAAATTGTATCAACTCCAATAGCTTGCCATCACATATTCCCATGAATTTTACTGTGAAATTCCAAACGCCACACTCCAAGATAGTAACTCTGGGTTGTAAGTGATGCACATTACCGTAATGGTAATGGTAACTCTGGGTTGTAAGTGATGCACATTACCGTAATGGTAATGGTAACTCTGGGTTGTAAGTGATGCACATTACCGTAATGGTAATGGTAACTCTGGGTTGTAAGTGATGCACATTACCGTAATGAAGTTCCATCAGATAATACCTAAATATGTCACTGACATTTAAATTTCTGCATATTGGAGAGAAAAAATAATTCATAATGCGCATTGATGTGGGATTGGGAAATCACACTCTTGGAGTTGGAATTCACCAAAACCTCAGTCATACCAATGAATTCCAATCCTTATGTGACAGTTCCCTGCTGCATATCAATGCATATGATGGATTCTAATATTTCCATAAGCACACAAAAAGTCTTTTTTCTCTCTCTCATTTCTGTATCAAATAATGTACCTGAAATCATAATGGTGATTAAATGTAAGGGACATCACTTGTGTCAAACATTTCATGAGGTCATCAGGTGAACTTGTGTGGGAAATTCTTCTCTCTTATTCCTATATATTTGTTCAGTCGGCCCATGTGAGGAAGTCATGTGGGATTTCACATGACCCAGAGAATGTCTGTTACACCTGCAGCATAGTCCAGTGAATCAACATGTAGCTACATAAAGTGTCAAAAAACAATAATCAACGATACATACTGGTTAATAGAGATATTCCAGGTACAGTCGGATCCTGACAAAAAAATTCTGGCCTTAAAATGGATTTCACTAACCCACAGTCCAGTCAATAAAAGACGATTACTGTCCGTAGAAACGCAGCAAAAGGTTTATGCTGTGAATGTGATCTAAGGAAACATGGTTTAGCTGTTTGTATGATGTACAATGACAAATTTGGTATAGCTGTGTTATCTCTTACACCTCAGCATCTCTAAAATCCCACCATCCTCAAGCATTAAACCAGTCTATACACATCTAAATACCCTTCCACTTTATAGTATCGCTGTGTCTTTGTCAAACACATTAATTCTTCTGCATTCTACAATCCTCTTCTACAAGCCCCACCCATACACCTAAATACCCCTCCACTTAATAGTATATCTGTGTTTCCTTCCAACACAGTATTGTTTCAGCATTCCATCATCTTCATCCACTAGCCCCACCCACACACATCTAAATATTCCCCCACCCTTTGTATTTTTAAGTCTGAAATCTCACAACACATTACATGATGCAGGGAAAATTTCCTGAGGGCAAATGTTTATTTTCCAAAGCCGTAAGAATGGGTGTATAAGGATGTTTCCACTATAATCCTTGCTATGATGTAACCTTTAAAGACAAAAATCTTGCGCAGATGGTTGCTTTACAGTGGTCTCCCACAATAAGCCCCTAAATATACCACAGTGACTGCCCATCTAAGAACACAGGCATAGTCAAATGTCTCATTAAATTGGACTCTCACTGTAAAGCCCCCTCAGTATACCACTGCCTAGCTGATAATGTGGTCTCATGTCCCAATAAATTTGTCCTCACAAGTAGCCCCTCAGTATAAGACTGTTCTATAATAACATGGGTATAGCCAAATGTCTCATTAAATTGGAACTTTACAATTAGCCCCTCAGTATACAACAGCCACTCTCATAACACTGTTATGGTCAAATATCTTATTAAATTGGTGATGTGATGTGATTATGATTTTTAACGTAGCTTTAACAATTTTTCAGTCATATCGCTACGATGTCTGCAGTGTGGCAGTTTATAGTGATGTCTAGCACTGGGGCATCATGCCACAGACATGTAGCATGATGTCCCGCCCAGTCACATTATCCTGACACCAGGCCGACCAGTCCTAACACTAACATCTTAATGCTGAGCGCCAAGCGAGGCAGCTGTTAGTACCATTTTTGTAAGTCTTTGGTATGACTCGACCGGGGATCGAACCCACGACCTCCCGCATCCGAGGCGGATGCTCTAACCACTAGGCCTCTGGAGTGGTCATCATTAAATTGGTCTCTCACAATAACCCCTCAGTGTAACACTGTCCTATAATAACATGGGTATAGTCAAATGTCTTACCAAAGTCGTACCTCGCTAAGCAGGCCCTCTACAGATACTGTCAGCTTCTCAGAGTTCGACAGATGTTAGATAAAGTTGTTTTCATTGACAACATGCACAATGGAGAAAATGTTGACATACCTCTATCTTACTTTCATGTACTGTGGTTGAAATTTCTTTAGATATTGTACTTGTTTCAAAGGACACAGCTAACCAAAATGACTACTCCCATGTGCTTGAAAGATCAGCCTGAATTAGTCTAAAGTACACTATCTTTTGCAGTTATTAAAATAGGTTAAAAGAGTTTTGCCAGACTAAACAATACATGCATTTAAACATGCAATGAATGAATTACCAAATATATAAAATGTAAAAAAGAAATAGTTATTAGCTCTTTTTTTTTCACAATTTACCTTGGAAGTCCAGGAAGTGAAAATAACCAAGCAAAGCTAGCAGTTTTTTTATAGGTGTACATCTGGAATAAGGCCAAATTGTACACTATATAACCCATATTACATCAATCAATCATACACCAAAAGAAAAGAAATTGAAAGTTCTTTTAACAATACCTAAGATAAACAAGATCTTTTTTAAATAGCCAGTATAACCAGTGAGGAAAAACAGGGGAAATTCTTTTCTTTAAAAATCTAACCCTATGCAAAAATACAAAACTGTTGAGCATCATGTAAACCACTGGATCTCTATAAAGAGGTATGGTCACATGTCTAATTAAAGCGATCCCACACTATCAAGCCCTCAGTATATTACTGCCCATCTAATAATACAGGTATGGTCAGATGTCTCATTAAGCTTAACATTCATTAAGAAGCCCCTTAGTATACCACTGCCCATCTAATAACACTGATATTGTCACATGTCTCACTAGAGTTGTCCCTCACTATACCACTCCCCCTCTAATAACAAGGGTTTGGTCAAATGTCTCATAAACTTAACACTCATTAAGAAGCCCCTTAGTATACCACTGCCCATCTAATAACACTGATATCGTCTTATGTCTCACTAGAGTTGTCCCTCACTATACCACTGCCCCTCTAATAACAAGGGTTTGTCAAATGTCTCATAAACTTAACACTCATTAAGAAGCCCCTTTGTATACCACTGCCCATCTAATAACACTGATATGGTCACATGTCTCACTAAAGTTGTCCCTCACTATACCACTGCCCCTCTAATAACAGGGGTTTGGTCAAATGTCTCATTAAATTGATCCCTTACTATATTACCACTACTTCTGATATACGGTTTAGTTATATGTCACAATAAAGTTAACCCTCACTATTAAGCCCATCAGTCCCTCTAACAATAACAGTATACTAGTCCCTCTAACAATAACAGTATACTAATCCCTCTAACAATAACAGTATACTAGTCCCTCTAACAATATGGGTCACATATCCCTCACTATAAAGCTACTCAATATATCACTGCACCACCAATAACACAAGTACAGCTACATGCCTCATTAAATTGGCCCGATTTTTAAAAATAATTAGTGCTTACTTTTTCCTCTTAATTGTTGTGCTTGGCTCATGAGACTCAATTATCATGTGATTTTACAACATTAAATACTTGTATGTGTTTTAATGTAGTATCAGGACACATTCTTGTTGGAACATCCCTCAGTGTAAAGAAACTTCACATATAATGCAGGTCACTTTGGTTCCCATAAACAGCATTCATAAAAATGGAGAACTGTACTCACTTTCTGCCCCACTTCAGGTGGATGATAAGGAAGATAACACCCAGCAAAATACATATACATCCCACTACAAGGTAAGCAATGCCCAGGAATGGGTTCTTCCCTCCTAGCCATGATGTTGTTGTCAGTATCAAACTCTTGGTCCCTTGAAAGGAGGTCACAGGGTATGCTAAAATAAAAAATAAATTCTCAAATAGTATACAATTCTAAGCCATGATGACATCAACTGCAAGGTGCATTCCTATGAAGATTTGGTACAGAAAGGAAAGTTGGTGTGATGAAAACTAGGGGCCATAATTCTGCTGACAATGACGTTGCATGCTGAACATGTACACTGACAATTAAACTCAGCATAGACCTCCTTAATATCAAGCTGCCTACAAAATACATAAAAACCAACAAGGAAGTCATTCTCAAGTTCAGACACAAATGTAGGTGTGTCTGAAGTCATACACTCCAATAAATGATGTTGAATGCTGACTCGTGAACTTGGCCAAGGTCTCATTCAATATGGAACTGCACACCAAATTCAGCAGAAATCTAATAAAGAGGGTCTATAACCCCACTAAATAATGATATAGAATGCTGACAATCAACTTCAGCTCACATCCTATTAATATCAATCTGTTGACCCAAATTGTTTGAAATCCAATAGAGGAGTTGTTGTAAGGAAATGAAAGTGGATGGGTCCATCAATCATGGGCTACAGCCCTCACATCCTATTAATATCAATCTGTTGACCCAAATTGTTTGAAATCCAACAGAGGAGTTGTTGTAAGGAAATGAAAGTGGATGGGTCCATCAATCATGGGCTACAGCCCTCACATCCTATTAATATCAATCTGTTGACCCAAATTGTTTGAAATCCAATAAAGTTGTTGTAAGGAAATGAAAGTGGATGGGTCCATCAATCATGGGCTACAGCCCTCACATCCTATTGATATCAACCTGTTGACCCAAATTGTTTGAAATCCAATAGAGGAGTTGTTGTAAGGAAATGAAAGTGGATGGGTCCATCAATCATGGGCTACAGCCCTGTTAAATGATGATGCTGAATGCTGAAATCAAACTCAGTCAGGACTTCATCAATGTCAATAAAGACTTCTCATTATCTTTTATAGTAATAGGTTGAAACTGAGAAGTCAATGTAGGTCGACAACCACCTATAAAATCTGGCTGAAATTCAGTAATAATGATGGGAATTACTGTGGGGAAATGACAGTAGGCAGGTCTGACAAATCAAGGGCTATAAATCCAATCAAGGGCTATAAATCCACCGATCAATGCAGTCAAGGTCTCAAGAAATCAAGCTGCCTATTAATCTGGTTGAAATACAATAATAATTAAGAGAGTTACTGTGTGGAAACGAAAGTGGGCTATCTGACTATGAGGGGCCTCAACTCTGCTAAAAGATGACCCTGAAAGTGGACAATCACTCAACCAAGGTTTCATCAATATCAGATTAAGGGAGTCATTCTGCAGACTGAAATTAAAATGACTGTGTGAATCTAAGAATCAAGGGCCATAACTAAATGAAGACACAAAAAGACGATAATCAATCTCAGCAAAGGTCTCTTCAATATCAAGTATTATCTCAAATTTGGTTGAAATCCAATAACAGATTATCAGTGGATTTATCATGTGGAAAAGTGGATGTGTCTGATAATCTGGGGCTACAACACAGCTAAATGACGATACCCAACAGTGTCAAATGACCTCAGTCAAGGTGGTCTCAGTACCAAGCTGCATAACAAATTTGGTAAAATCTAATATTAAGGGAGTTATTGCGCAGAAACCAAAAAGGGATTGATGCAGAGATGTATGGAAGGATATAAAAATCAAAATTAATCTCCTCCATTTTCTGTTAAAAGTTGGGGGACAATAAAAATGGCATATACTAGAACAGCCCAGCTTTTGTAAAATTATAAGTAAATAGATTACTTAAATATTTAGATTTCTTTTTTTGAAAACTGTGATTAGTAAAGTCTACAAAATTCTGTCATATACTACATCTGGCTTGAGGTAAGAGAAAGGGCAATAATTCTAACAAAAACTGCTGGAGCAGCGATTAATGACATGCATATCTTCGACGATGATCATACTACTTCCATTGATATGAGTCTAGTTCCATTCATAAAATTATGCAAGTCAAAAAGGGCTGAAATTTAAATGAGCACCTGAAGTAAAAATGCCTAAATTTTCATTAGGAACAACTTTCTTTGGAGTAGTTATAACGTTTTCATGATGGCCACTGTTGTGGATATACTGGATGTCAAACAATCACAGTTTTTCTTAAGGACCAATCAGACATCATAATAATAAAGACTGCAATGTTTACACATGTAAACAGCTAATTCTAGTTTACTACCTATAAACATTTACAAAGTTGGTAACCATGTAAACAATCATGCAATATCGCCATCAGTGATGCAGGAAATACACTTTCTAATTAAACTATGCATTTCCACATCGCTGCTTAAGATGTCTGTTCAGTAAGATTTTTCTGTTCAATCTTTTTTTAAAGTGTGGATAAGTTTCACATAAGTGTGATATTGATCAGAAAAAGACAGTTGCTGAAAACTGATTGCACCCTATCTCATATAACATTACAGATCTGCCTGATTTACTGGTCCTGCTGGCAAAACATTCTAAACTATTTTTACCTTTAAAAAACATGTTCATTAACAGAATCAGCAACAGTTTTATTTAAAACAAAACAAAGAACATTTCTCTCCTATGCAAGCCACTCCAGTTTCTTTGATCATTATGGATCCTACAAGAACATCCCATGTACATGTCAAGGTAGTACATGTACATCCAGCTGCATTATAATTTTTTCTCTTATATCTTGAATGATACTGGATGTGTAGATAAACAGCATAAAAACAATATACCACCTAGTAATGGACGAGATACTGGATGTGTAGATAAACAGCATAAAAACAATATACCACCTAGTGTTGGAAGAGATACTGGATGTGTAGACAAACAGCATAAAAACAATATACCACCTAGTGTTGGAAGAGATACTAGATGTGTAGACGAACAGCATAAAAACAATATACCACCTAGTGTTAGAAGAGATACTGGAATTGTAGACAAATAGCATAAAAACAGTATACGACCTAGTGTTGGAATTGATTTATGGATGAGTAGAATCACTGAATGAAAACAATGTTGGCATAATAAATGCCAAACATTCATTTTCTCTAACAATGCTGTGGAACCATTAAATACTATACTCTATGACAAGAATTCACTGAAATGGTATGTCTTCCCTGCTCCACTGTGGCATAATCCTAATATTTTGGAAAGTTAAAAGAGTAATAAATGTAGGTAACTGTGATCTAATTTTGCCCCCTGTAAGCTGTACCCTCCATGATGATATCTCAAAGTTTCATGACTATACAGACAACAGTGTCAGAATAAATGAACTAAATGCAAAAAAGTATTATCAATGGAATGTGAAAAGTAGGTCATTGAAACATGTCTGCCTACATTTCATGATTGCATATACCAAAGTGTCACAGAAACTGAGCTAAATGCAAGAACTAAGACACTCAAAACAACAACAGTGGTGCCATCTGAAAAGTAGAAATTTTGATCCATGCATTTCAGAACTGCTTGGAGGGCATGACGTGAACCACAACTATCGTATATTACCTCAGCAACCCAAAACTGTAAGCAGAATGCTCCCTATAAATGTGATGCAAATAGGTCAAGCAGTTTCCCTGAAAAAGTTCAAAATATCAAAAGTGGATTGATGGATGTAATAACATTGACAATAAATGATACATGCTGGAAGCAGAGCCATACAAGAGATTTACAACCATTAGGTATAAAAACATAAACATTTCACTACCCTATAGGACATACAATAAAACCACAATATATGCTTTTAGCTTTCAGAATTTCCATAAATTATTGTCTATAAGAAATCAAATATAAATCTCAAATAAAGACGGACACAGATCAGACCGTTAAAAGCGAGGAATAATGATGACATACCGTATACAATATCAACTGTGTATTTTCCCTTTGGCAAGCCTTCTTTGAAAGTAGACACACTGTGGTCAATGCGGCTGTGCAGTTTTCGGAATGTTGGAAGGGCAGCTGTCCTCATCCACACAATAAGATGTTCATTTTCGTAGCCATCATATTGCGAAGCACTGTATTTCCAGTTGGGTGGGTGGGTGAATCCCTCCCAACCTGAAAGAGATTTTTAAAAAATGTAGGTAAAACAGAAAAAGGTGGAAGCTGGACTAATTTTAAAATCTTCTGTTCCCATCAAGTGCACCATAAGTTCCAATAGCATAAGAATTATAGAACATAATCCTTAAAACTTACTCTGTGGCAAACAGGTACCTGTTTATTTTAAAACTCACCCTGAGCACTGAGCTAAGCACCCGATTATTGTAGGTTAGCAATGTGTTTTGTAAACATACAAGTAGGAAAAGTTTCTTCAAAACAACTCGAGAACTTCAAAAGTTACAGACCTGAGAGACAAAACAGATCATTTGGAAATGTTCCCTTGTAATGAAGTCACAGACTGGGTAAGCAAATGAAGGTGTATGGATGGGAAGATAATGGGTGATACCATAACAAAATATTCCAACACATGTCATGATGAACAATCATATAAATATATCCTGGAAAGCATAGTGATCAATTGTAAAGCACCTTATGTGGCCCTGGGTTCAAACCCAGATTATTCATGTGCAAAAGGAAAGATCGTCCATATAACTTATCTTTCATTATATTTCAAAGGAAATCCTAATCTGAATTAAATGAAACTGATACATGTTCAGATTCATTATTATACATTAACTTAAGAAATAATGACTTCAAAAAACAGGTCTCTATTCCAAAAGACAAATATCTGCATTCAATATTGCAGTCTGGAGTAATTGCCGAGTGCAAAAGGTTACAATTATTTAAAAACTACAACAATGAATTCTCGTTGTTGTTGTTGTTTTCATGGGTCCGTCAATGAATTTTGCTATTTATCTATTTTCTTGTCATTACACCAATTCTAATATAACAATTTGTTTACACCAATTTCACTTGCATACTTAGTACAACAGCATGCAGGCATCTCACTCAAACACTGGATGTGCATTCATGTAGGTGATACATCCCTCCAAAAGAGGTTTTTACTGTGCACAATAAATGACTCCTTTTCTACATGCAATGGATAGGGAGACAATGTGAGTTAATGAAAAAATTTCAAATAAATATTTTACTGCCCAAAATTAACAGCAGCTGGAATGGATACAAGTTCTAAGAACTTACATCATCCCTTCCATACATGACACAGAATGAGAGTTAATGAACTAGATAATGCCATATAATGCATATAACAAAATCAAATAATATACGAAATGTAAAGGTAAAGAATTCAAATCTTTTGGGATCTCTTACACCCTTCTTAAAATCCAAACATATACCACAATTTTTGTATAAGAACATTGATCTGTCCTGAATGCATAAGATAATTATATGATAATTAATACCAAATAATGAAAACTAAAAGCTTATCAATAAATATAAAAAATATATTTTTTTAACCACAAACAAGAATTCTAGATAATGAACATTATGACAGGGCGAACTAAACATTGTGAGAGCTTTTATTAGATGCTCAAAGAAAGCTGACCTTTTTTCTTTGATAATTATAAACAGAAAAATGTGACAAGATGACTTGGGGGAACTAAAATATCACAGAAATGCACTGTGATGTCATTCTCCAAGAATATCTTCAAGTGATGGTTAATTAAAATGGATTTAAGACAATACCAAGTAATAAAAAAAGAAGAAAGATTCACAGAAATGAACAAAAATACTTTTGTTTAAGATGTGTCAAACTCTGATTCCTGTGTCCAAAAAGCATAGAAAGATCAGGTCTATATTGTAGCGAGTCATTTCAACAAACAAGTAATGTCCCATAATGTGTAGACTGATCAGGTCTACATTGCAGCTAATCGTTCCAACAAACAATGTCACATAGTGCACAGACAGATCAGGTCCATGTTGCTGCAAGTCTTTCCAACGAACAAGTAATGTCCCATAATGCATCGACAGATCAGGTCTCTGTTGCATCTAGTATTTCCAGCAAAGCAATGTCCCATAATGTGTCGACAGATCAGGTCTACATTGCATCTAGTATTTCCATCAAACAAGTAATGTCCCATAATGTGTAGACAGATCAGGTCTACAATGCATCTAGTATTTCCATCAAACAAGTAATGCCCCATAATGTGTAGACAGATCAGGTCTACATTGCATCTAGTATTCCAGCAAAGTAATGTCCCATAATGTGTATACAGGTTACATCCATACTGCATCAAGACTTTCCATCAAGCAATTAATGTCCCATAACATGTAGACAGATCAGGTCTACATTGCAGCTAGTCTTTCCATCAAACAAGTAGTATCCCACAACATGTAGACAGATCAAGTCGTTATCTGAAAGCACATTATCTTCAAGCAGATTTGGGGCTGTGCTGTTTGCAGGTGTTTGCAAGGGACTGTGCTTCTTGTAGCTGGTTGTTTTTCTTTACAGTAACCTGTGCTATTTGTAAACAGTTGTGTGCTTCTTGTAGCTGGTTGTTTTTCTTTACAGTAATCTGTGCTGTTTGTAAATGGTTGTGTGCTTCTTGTAGCTGGTTGTTTTTCTTTACAGTAACCTGTGATGTTTGTAAACGGTTGTGTGCTTCTTGTAGCTGGTTGTTTTTCTTTACAGTAACCTGTGCTGTTTGTAAACGGTTGTGTGCTTCTTGTAGCTGGTTGTTTTTCTTTACAACAACCTGTGCTGTTTGTAAATGGTTGTGTACTTCTTGTAGCTGGTTGTTTTTCTTTACAGTAACCTGTGCTGTTTGTAAATGGTTGTGTGCTTCTTGTAGCTGGTTGTTTTTCTTTACAGTAACCTGTGCTGTTTGTAAATGGTTGTGTTCTTATAGGTATCTGTGCTATTTGTAGCTGGTTATGCTGTTTGCAGTTGGTTACTTGCAGTTCGTTGTGCTGTTTGCAGGTGTTTGCAAGGGACTGTGCTTCTTGTAGCTGGTTGTTTTCTTTAGAGTAACCTGTGCTGTTTGTAAATGGTTGTGTTCTTATAAGTACCTGTGCTATTTGTAGCTGGTTATGCTGCTTGCTGCAGTTTGTTGTACTGTTTGCAGTTGGTTACTTGCAGTTTGTTGTGCTGTTTGCAGTTGGTTACTTGCAGTTCGTTGTGCTGTTTGCAGTTGGTTACTTGCAGTTCGTTGTGCTGTTTGCAGTTGGTTAATTGCAGTTTGTTGTGCTGTTTGCAGTTGGTTACTTGCAGTTCGTTGTGCTGTTTGCAATTGGTTACTTGCAGCTGGTTAATTGCAGTTTGTTGTGCTGTTTGCAGTTGGTTACTTGCAGTTCACTGTGCTGTCTGCAGTTGGTTACTTGCAGTTTGTTGTGCTGTTTGCAGTTGGTTACCTGCAGTTCGTTGTGTTGTTTGCAGTTGGTTACTTGCAGTTTGTTGTGCTGTTTGCAGTTGGTTGTGCTGTTTGCAGTTGGTTACTTGCAGTTCGTTGTGCTGTTTGCAGTTGGTTACTTGTAGTTTGTTGTGCTGTTTGCAGTTGGTTACTTGCAGTTCATTGTGCTATTTGCAGGTGTTTGCAAGTGACTGTGCTTCTTGCTGTTTTTCTTTACATAACCTGTGCTGTTTGTAAATGGTTGTGTTCTTACAGGTTATCTGTGCTATTTATAGCTGGTTGTGCCATCTATAGTTAATTGTTTCCAGTTGATTGTGCTGCTTGAAGCAGATTGTAGTTGACTTTGCCATTTGAAGTGATTGTTTGCAGTGGATCATGCTGTTTGTAGATGGTTGTGCTTTATTTTTACACTTAACTGTGCGGTTTGCAACAGATAGAATGCAGTTGACCATGCTGTGTGCAGGAAGTTGACTGTACTGTTTGTAGTTAATTATTTGCAGCTGATTTGTTTTTGTGCTTTTTGTTGTTGTTGTTGTTGTTGTTGTTGTAGGGTTTAACGCCATTTTTCAGCACAAGATAGGCTATACATGGCGGCCAGTATAATTGGTGGAGGAAGAACCCTGGTAAACCCCGGGAAGAACCACCGACCCATGAGAAGCTACTGGCAGGCTTTCTCACGTGTCCACGTTAGCCGAGCCTGAGACTCGAACTCACACAGACAGAGGTGAGATGGCAGTGATCCGTAACGGTGAGCGCTTTAGACCACTCGGCCACTCGGGGCCCCTGTGCTTTTTGTAGCTAACTGTTTGCAGTTGATTTGTCCTGTTTGCAGCTAATTGTTTGCAGTTGATTTGTACTGTTTGTAGTTGTCTGTGCTGTTTGCAACTGACACTGTTTGCAGTTAATTGTGTCATTCGTAGTTGAGTGTTCTCAGTTGACTGCTGTCTGCACCTTTAGTGCTGTTTGTAGTTGTTTGTAACTAATTGATTTTTAGATGTCTGTGCTGTCTGTAGTTGTTTGTAACTGATTTTTAGTTGTATGTGCTGTTTGCAGTTGTTTGTAACTAACTGATTTTTAGTTGTCTGTGCTGTTTGCAGTTGTTTGTAACTAACTGATTTTCAGTTGTCTGTGCTGTTTGCAGTTGTTTGTAACTAACTGATTTTTAGTTGTCTGTGCTGTTTGCAGTTGTTTGTAACTAACTGATTTTTAGTTGTCTGTGCTGTTTGTAACTAACTGACATTTAGTTGTCTGTGCTGTTTGCATCATTAGTGCTGTTTGTAACTAAGTGATTTTTAGTTGTCTGTGCTGTTTGCAGTTGGTTGAATGTGCTGTTTGTAGCAAATTGTTTGCCGTTGGTTGTGCTATTTACAGCTATTTGCCTGCATATATACAAAGGTAAATAAGATTTATGAAAACTTACTCGAAGGGTTTTTGAATTTTTCTTCCCTGTCTGAGGCCCAAGCTATGTTGGTGAACAGCAGATGGACTGTTGTACCGTTTGTTCCACCACTGTAGGTAAGTTGATATGAATCTGAAAATTAAAACAGTGACCAGCAAAAATGTCAAAGTATTAATGATATTTCCACTACAGTTTTCAGTTTTATTCTGCCAACTTGAAAATAAAATGATTGCAAGGAACTACTTAACAAAGTGAAATTACTTGAAATGTGAGCAACAGTAAAGCTAATGTGATTATATCCAGATCAATGACTGGTTGTAAACATCAATTTCTAATATCTGAAAAAACTGACATCACTTCTATCATATGCAACAATAGTATGTGTGTGTGTGTGAGATTTGGATTTTTAATGCAGCTTTAACAATTTTTCAGTCATATCTCTTTGATGTCTGCAGTGTGGCAGTTTATAGTGATGTCTAGCACTGAGGCATCATGCTGCAGACATGTAGCATCATTTCCCACCCAGTCACATTATCCTGACACCAGGCCAACCAGTCCTAACACTAACAACTTAATGCTGAGCACCAAGCGAGGCAGCTGTTAGTACCATTTTTACAGGTCTTTGGTATGACTTGGCAGGGGTTCAAACCCACGACTTCCCACATCTGAAGTGGATGCTCTAACCACTAGGCCACCAGAGCAGTGCAACAATAAGATTATTTCAATATGAGATTCTTGAAAATAATTTTTTTTTATAAAAGATACAGATGTAACCAGATTGTACATTTCCTTCTAAAATGTACATTTTCAACCAAATTGTATATTTTCTTCTAAACTGTACATTTCCAACCAGATTATACATTTCCTTCTAAACTGTACATTTCCAACCAGATTGTAAATTTCCTTCTAAAATGTACATTTCACATCAGAGTTGAGTTCTATGAATTTTAATAACTGAACCAAAATAGGTCACCGAACATGCATCCAACAAAAAACCCACAAATAAACTTTAAAGTTAAATCTCCCAAGCAAGTTCTCTGTTATAAATACAATTCTCAATAAGCCCAGCCATGAATGTTCCCATATGGCCATTGTATTGGTACTGTTACTTGGCTTTCTTCTCACAATGTTGGGTTCTGATATGTATTTGACAATTTAAGCTGCAAATAAGTGCTTCTATGGCCCAAACATACATCAAACTAGTGCCTTATCAAATAAAACAAGGAAACTGCTATCATCTTAGGAGGCCATAAATAATGAACAGTTAATTCTTTCTGTGCAATTGCTAACCATGATTTGTACTCAACAATGATCATTTTAAATTAGGATAACTTTCTTTGCTACCTATGAATCCAGCTTTCCCAGAAAGACGTAAAACATGTATTTCAGCCTATAGAATTTATAAACAAAGGGAAATAACTCTTACAGGTTAACTCCCATTCTACCCACTAGATGGTGACTGCAAATACATGGTTTAAACCAAATTTTTACTTAAGCAATACCTTCAAGGATACATGCATTGTAGGGAAGAGTGGGAGGGATTATTTGTAATGTGATCAGGTAGTATTATCAGTGAAACATAACTGACTAAAACCTTTGCTTTCTCCATCAAAAATATTACCTGATCACATTACTTTAGGACAACAGGTAAGAGAAGGATGAATTGCAGAGCATCATACCTCTACCTGTGTCACCCAGCAGGAGTATGATTGTTAGACTAAAAGTATGATTGTTATACTAAAATTATGATTGTTATACTAAAAGTATGATTGTTATACTAAAAGGACGAAATTCTCCTGAAGTCAGTTTAGCACAAGAGACAATTTCTTTATACACATGCATGGGAGATCCGTGGAATTCCACACTTGATTACTGTCTCACCATCAAAAGTTTCCCAGACAAAGCCAGTGAAAGTGGCAAATGCATGTCTGGGTCAAAGGTTGTGCTTTCATGAATAAGGAGCAGTCACTCTCTGTGCAGCTACCACTAACCCAATGAGATTCAGTTCTCCCCTTGACAAGATCATGTCATTAAAATGTAAACTAGATGAAACAGACTGGGCATGACTTGTCTATGTCCCAAACTGAAACATTACATTTAAGGCCATGCTCGTTGAAATCACTCATATTTCATGAGCTTAAATCTTCATTAGTTTACCTGATCCTGTGAGAGTTCAGAGTACACTGATTTAACAACTCCCTTTTGCCAAATTGTTGAGGGGTTAAGTCTTGCATTCCTGCCGTTAGCAGTAGGAATGGTCTTTCACAGTTTATGTGGATACTGTCTGTGCTTCTCAGGTAATATCCACCACTACTTACATGGCCCTGCATGTTTGCTTCTCTGACAGACTGATCTAGGAGTGGGAACAAACAGTTATTTTTGTTCCTAGAAGAAGGTTCCTGGAAGGACAACTCTATATGAAGCAGTTGTCCTAACCAGACGAGTTGGCCAGAAAACTAAGCCAGACAGGATGTCAAGACTTGAATTTTGCTTGGCCAGGAGACCACCACTGCAAATTCCTGCTGATAAGTCCCTTCACTTGTTCACTTGTAGAAGTCTGCACTGAAAGTTAAAAGGCAACTCTTGTGCTTCTTGCTTTCTCATCTCCTCAATCAGACACTCTCACAGAATTGGAGAACCAGAAGAGAGGAATCGCAAAGAAAAACTAAATGATCGTCAATGGCTTTTTAGAAGAAGAAGAATTTTTTTTTATAGGATGTGCTTTGTCAAATAGGGAAGAAGTGAACACAAGGTTCCTGACTAACCATGACATCTAGACAAGGTACGTGCAGAGAAAATATCCCTGAACGTGACTTTTTATTACTGGGGTTAGAAAGTTGCATGCAACTAACTCACAATAAAGATGCACTTGCAAATCCTCCAAGATATGCCTGGTAACTTTTGAAATCTTTAACAATTATAGCAAGATTCGGAATGATGAACTATCGTCATCATCTACAGCTACCAAGGCACTGACCTTGTAGGCAGAATTGACTGAAGGTCGAATATAGCATTTTGATGGAGACAATATCATGTAGATTTCCTCTATTGCTGCCGTTAACTAAATTCCATCCATTCTATTGCTGAATCAGCATGTTCCAGTATTTCTGTTTCATCAATTTCATCATTGGGAAATGATGATGAAGTATCATCAACATGCATTATCAATTTGCCATTCCTGACAGCTTCATAAGTGATGCAGTTGACTATGAATTTCATAAGAATGGTCAATTTGCCATTCCTGACAGCTTCATAAGTGATTCAGTTGACTATGAATTTCATAGGAATGGTCAATTTGCCATTCCAGACAGCTTCATTAAGTTGACTATGAATTTCATAGGAATGGTCAATTTGCCATTCCTGACAGCTTCATAAGTGATGCAGTTGACTATGAATTCCTGACAGCTTCATAAGTGATGAAGTTGACTGAATTTCATAGGAATGATCTATCTGGTCGATTGGTCAGCCAACTCGCCAGTCATAGATAACTGAGTCATGACCACTGTAGACATATAAAGCTCGTTTGTATGGTTGGTTGGCTGTCATAATGGGGTACCAAAGACAGTATATACACAGGTCTGGACAGCCTGTGTGGAATCACTAGTACAGCAAGCTGGATATTCAGTCTATCTGGACAGTCAGCTCACTGGTCAGAGATAATCATACATAAGTCATTTGTAATGCTGGAAGAGTTGGTTGGCAGTTGGAACAGGATACCAAAGACAACATATGCTATACAGACCAGCTGATGCATTATGGTCAGTACACACCATCCATCCATATCACACTGGTATGGACCATCTATCCATACTTCATTGGTCAAATTGCAAATCTTGACATCCAGCTTGTTTTCTTAATATTGTCATGATTGGATGGAAAATGATTAGAAGCCCTCATGCATAATGGGCATGGTCATCTTTGTTTGTGACCCATGATGCAATCATGGACTGTCCTGAGATTACAGTATATTTTTCATATTGATAATACAATTGCTTAATTGAAATCACATTTATTTTCTACTGCATACATGGATACAGGATGTTCTGGCAGTGTTTCAACATCTGTATGGGGCATCTCAACATCACCCATTAACTAGCCAATGATTCTACTTTATTAACATATACAGTATATTCTGGCACTATTTTGCATCTCCTTGGAGGCTGAGAGGGAAACTAACCTTCTACTGTATTTACAGACGCATTATGTGATGGCACTATTCTGTGTCTCTGGCAGGGGGGGAACTTGGGGGATTTGGCCTCTCAGTATCACCCATGGTACTAAACAATGATTCTACTGTATTCACAGATACAGAATGTAGTATGTTCTGACACAGTTTCTGCATCGGCATGAGGGGTGGAAGTCACATCTTAACAGCCACCATGAGACCAATTATCAATGATTCGGACATGACAAGTATTGGAGCATGCTCATGTTTGCAGCCATTGAGCTGCTTTTTCAAAACAATGGACCAAGTATTTTCGTATCAAAGTTCAAACACACTGCGTGTGTGCCAGTAAACAATTGCATGTGTAGACATGTCTCATGTCTATCATCCAGGACTTTGAATCGGTTACACTTTTTGCATTTGCTCATCATCTCTGTAATGATGAAGAACAAATAAGTGCATACAGAATGTGTATATATATATATATATATATATATATATATATATATATATATATATATACACACACACACAAACACACAGACCTGGCTGGGGTTGCATGTGCGAAGTGCGCGATGCACACAGGCGCCTTGTCATTTCCTGTTCGTTTTATTCGCAATTTATGCAAAAAAAAAAATTTTTGGGAAAGGTGCCAAACTTTCATTGCACACACAAGAAAAACACCATGTGCCAGGCCT